>JARFIW010001747.1:0-238674 GCA_036346225.1 Platerodrilus igneus | reverse complement strand
ATGAAATTACTGATACACACAATAACATTATTGATAATTTTGATAATTTTTTAGAATTTAAAAATGAGATACAGAATAATGCACTGTTGTTCATTACTAGTTTGTATGCAGATGGTTCATTGACCAGAAAACATGTACAATTTATAATTGAAAACATGGATGATTTGCTAAAAAGACAGCTGAATATTTTTTCTTTGTTAATGTCTAAATTTATTACTAAATACAAAATTAACCAAGAGGATTCAGATCATTTAAATAATTCTTTTTATGAAATTTAGCATGTATTTC
The DNA here is from genome assembly GCA_036346225.1 of Platerodrilus igneus. Lineage (NCBI taxonomy): Eukaryota > Metazoa > Arthropoda > Insecta > Coleoptera > Lycidae > Platerodrilus > Platerodrilus igneus. The sequence continues at coordinate 238,386 of JARFIW010001747.1, read as the reverse complement.
AACAATTTAATACTGAATATAAGAGATTTACCTATTTGGAAAAACTAGAACTTTATATTCCCCCTGTTGAATATGTCGTGGGGCAAAGATATGATAATGTTAGAGATAATGTAGCTTTGCCTCAAACGTATAAGGCACAGCACATATCAATTAGTAAGGTTTTAATAGCTTTTTTATGTCTGCCAAATGTATTGTCTGAAATTTTAAAATACTCTGAGTAATTAAATGAAGAAATGCACATAACAAATATAGCTCAAACTGAATTTTGGAAAAATAAAATAAAACATTTGAGTAAAAAAGCAATAGTTCTACCATTATTTGTTTACTTTGATGAATATGAATGTGGTAATCCTTTAGGGTCCCATGCAGGCATCCATAAATTAGGAGCCGTTTATTTTCACTGCCATGTATACCAGATAAGTACAGATCGCAGTTACAAAATATATTTCTAACAATTTTGTTCCATAGTGTTGATTTAAAGGATTTTGGTGCAAAGGTGGTTTTCAAAATTGATTGAAGACTGCAATGATTTAGAGACCAATGGTGTAACGATTACCATTGCAAATACATCTTACAAAATATATTTTTGTCTTGCATTGTTTCTAGGAGATAATCTTGGATTAAATACTATGTTGGGATTTGTTCAAAGCTTCCGTGCTAATCATTATTGTAGATTTTGTAATTGTAGTCGGATTGAAATGGAAAAACAGGTTGTTCAAAATAACGCAACTATACGTAACTTTGAAAACTATGAGGCTGACGTAAAATTACATGATGTTGGTCAAACCGGAATAAAGGAGAAATGTGTTTTTAATCAGATTAATTCTTTTCATGTGACTGAGAATTTTGCTGTTGATATATCACATGATATTTTTGAGGGAGTGGCCGTATATGATATAGTTGAAATATTATATCAATTCATTGTAGTTGATAAGTTATTTTCAATCAATAATCTTAATGTTAAAATTAAATACTTCAATTATGGAAACGAAACCAACAAGCCACCAATAATTGACTTGGATAATATTAAAAAAAAGAAATTGAAGATATCCTGTGCAGAAATGAAATGTTTTATTTTATATGCTGGGGTATTGTTAGGATCAATTGTTCCCAATGGAAATAAATTATGGGAACTTTACATTTTGCTTTGAAAGATTTTAGATATTGTACTTTCCGATGTAGTGACAATTTATACTTGCAATTCACTACAAGATTTGGTTGAAAAGCAACACAATTTATATAAAACTTTGTTTAATTTGCCATTACGACCAAAGTATCATAATTTAGTACATTATCCCGCTATAATGAGAAAAGTTGGTCCATTAAAATACTTATCCAGGTTAAGGTACGAATCAAAACACAGAGAATCAAAATTAAGTGCTAACGTTATTTCATCACGAGTAAATATTACCCACAGTTTAGGTATTAAACATCAATTAAAACTTGCATTTCGACTGGCTGCAGAGAAAGGTTTTAAGAATAATATTGTGCATGAGAAACACGACTGTGTTTTAATTCATTCTGTTTTGCCAGATTTTGACAATATTTGCTCCATTTCAAGTGGATCTTTTGAAAACTTTGACTGTAAGGCAGTATTTTGTAAAACAATTGAGATAAACAACTATCGCTATAAAATTGGTGATATTATTCATGTTGAAAAACATAAATTACCAGTTTTTGGTGCAATTATTAACATAATCATAAATGATCAGGAAGAAGTTTGTTTTGTTTATGAAGAATATCAAACATTATTGTTTAACGAACATTTGTATGCTTTTGAAGTTAGCTCTAGTTACAAATGTAAGAAATGCATTCTGGCATGTGACGTGTTTTTTGCTCAAAATCTTATTATTTCAGCTGTATTAGATAAGAACTATATTGCAATGTTTTATTAATTAATCAAAATATACCACACCCATTAAAGGACCATATGCTTGTTTGTGCACTAAAGGCATTTTTACAGAAGCAGTTTATATTTAACATTTCTATGTATAATAAACGATTAATTGCATTCGCAGGTTTAGTTACTTCTGTACTCACAATCGTACGGTTTAATTTTTACTTTTATTTACACTTATATGTAAGTTCTGGTATCATGTACATAATTTTATGTTTTCTTCTTTTGTACTCATTAACTTATAATTTTGATTTATTTGATGTCAATTTTGTCTGATTTTATGTAGATGCTTATTAGCTATTTTTTTATTGTATACATCAGTTTATTATTAGGGAGTGGTATAGACCAAACCATATAATGTGTGTGAAATACATTCTATATGCTTGTATAAGTATACAAGAAATTAATGTAAAAGGAAAAATTGTCATAATTATATGGTTTGGTAGGTACAAGCTCTCATCTTGTATGAATTACAATTATGTTTACAGTTTTATGTACCTATACATAAATGAATAAAAATTAATTGAATTAACAAAGTTTACCTTTTTTTATAATCTGTAATAAATTATTTACTAATCCCAAATATACCCTATACCTGCCACATATGACTAATGTATTAAGGAGTATTAGACAGTATATTACCCACAAATAAGAGTTATAGTTAGCATTAGCATTACTATATACTGTAGTTACTAACCAGTGAACTATCCTGAATAAACTGTGTATTTGGTATAAATAAAATAGTAATTTCATTACAAATATACTCATATTTGTAATAATGAATAGGTTCATTCAGGAGTAATATATTATATATTAGTGTTTGCTAAAGTGGGTGTATGCGTAAATGGATTGTGTATTTGGTATGAATAAATAGTTATTGTATTCAAATATGTCAGGTATTTGTAATAATGAAAAAATATATTGAGGACAGGATACAATGTATTGCCTACTAATACTTTGAATAACTATCTGTAATACATCATTTGAGTAGTAACTGCTACCTGCTTACTTATCATCAATAAAATGTATAATTCTGATCTATGAGCTACTGTATTTGTAGCTAATAGTTGATTAATATCTGTAATTAACCACTGTCTATTTAGCAGCAGTACTTAATTTTATTAGGATATTGAGTAATTGCCATAAATAGTCTTGTGTTAGAAAACTGGGTTTATTAAACCTTAATAAACTGTGTCGCTGTCCCATATTTAGCTAAACTTTTTATTTGCAAGCTATAAATTTATATTTACCAGCAATAAACATTTTTCTCAGTGTTGCAGCAGAAAGGTAAGTGGTTGAGGAATTCCGCTACCCTACCTATTGATTCGCTTGTCCTCTTAAAAGAAGAAAATAACCTCCCTCTACAGTGGCATTTAGGAAGAGAAGTGGATGTTCATCCTGGTAGGGACGGTATCGTTCGGGTAGCTACAGTTAAGGCAGCCCAAGGGTTAGTTAAACGTCCTCTAGTGAAACTATGTTTACTGCCAATTACTTAATATTTAGTGGTATGTATACATATATTCACTTATATAAGTTTGTCGGTTTAGGTTTCTTAGTTAATAGATCTATTTATTTTTAAATATAAAATAAGTTAGTTCATACTTATTTTGGTGGGAGGGATGTTCGATCTCTTTGTCGCACGTTTGCGTGGTTAACTTTAAGTTATTTTTAAATTTGTAGTTGTAAATCAAATAGTAAAGCTGTCATCCCTTGTCCCGTTATATCCTGTCGTAAAACCCCTTTTGTACATGTGTAAATTAAGTTGAAAAAGGGGTAGTGACAGAAACACTCTCTCATAGATATCAGAGCAAAACGGTTGTTCGTTCGGTAAGTGAGTTAGTCATTAGTGCCGCCGAATGTGACTTTATCGATAAACCCCTAAAAAACACAGTGAAAGTGCAAAAGTAACACGTACTATAATTCGCATACAGTCCACTTAGTTGAAGAATAGGAACTACACCTTAGAATAATAAAACACCGCAGAGGTAAGTCGATATACAAATTTATAAGACCCCCCGCCCGTAAATAAACAAACGGATTACCACCAAAAGGTGTTTGTATTCAAACCCTCCGACATTTAAAATCCTGAACTTAAATGGCAGCTAAGAATGAAATAATACTACAAGTAGAACTAAGGAATACTATTTAATTTAATTGCAGTAGTAAATTAGGCAATAAACATATTTTTGAAAATTTTTTACAACATCAGTATTCTAGCCTTTGGGACACACTTATTTCATCCATTTGAAAGCATACATTTCTTCTAGCAAAAAGTGGTAAATCAGAAAAAACCCTTCCCTAGTTAAAGCAACTGCATGTGTTCTCTGCACCTCTTTGCAAATTTACAATCTCCTAGCGATACATACTGTTTACACAACTTCTACATTATAAATTATAGGCACCATGTAATATTTGTTTATTTCTTCTATTCTTGTTTGAAATGTCTCACAAGACACTGTTCATTTTGCATGGAATTTTTAGGCCAAACTTCTTCAAAACTTTAGCTTTTGTATGTGTATCTGGTCCTGTGTAATTAAGGCAGGTGAATTCAATATTGTTTTCTGTTCTTCCTTGCTTTGGCTTTTGATTCTATCTTGTACTTTTGAATATTTTTCTGTTGTGTTGTAGGTGTGTACCTTACAGTCGTATCTGTTCACAGAGATAGCTTGTATCTAATCATGTAAATCATATTGCACTTTTGTTATGCTGCCTTATATCTATGTTGATGTTAAAAGGATGATATGGTACATAGCAGTTGATATCTTATACACTCATTTTGTATGTTACTTATTAGTTTTAATACTGACTGTTGAAGTTCTTATATTTTATATACAGACTTAAAAACCAATTAGCGTCTAAAATCGCGGCTATTTATTACCTAATCGTCTGATTCCAGTTATCCGTGATGCTCTCTATATGTCCTTGTCTCACATATACTATTACTGTGGCGTCGCATACTAATGCTAAAATCATAAATGTTCACTCAATGTACTGAAATACATAACCATTTGCTGTTGAATATACCTCGTTTATCCTCTCGTCATCCCACACATTTTTCTGTACCATACAACGTACTAATGTACTAAAAATTTCCTCTCTTCAGCGGATATGCAATAATTATACCAAGATTCAAAATGATATTAATATATTTAAAAAGTCAATAACTAAAATTAAAAGTATAGTACTATGAAGTTGATTGCAATATTACTTTTAGTCTAATCTGAATGTAACTGAACTTTATATTGTTTTGTTTTATTTTGAATTATGTATTTTGTTTTGGCATTTTGCACTACTATATAATTTTCCTATCTTGTAATTGGATCTTTGATCTGTAAGATAACTGTAGAATAAATAAATAAATAATTAAATAAATGAATTTTTGGTTGTTTTTTCGTTTCTTTCATTCCTCTCCTCGTATCTTTTCTTTCGGATCTTGTGCTGTTTCTTAGTGTTTTCTATTACAGTTTTGCTGTTTCCCTCCTTATGTTCCACTTTCCTTTCCTTTTCCTTTGGCTGGTTTTTCTTACTGTTAGTCATCATACTGACTGATTATTTTTGATCCACTTCCTGTGGTATGTGCTTCCTAGGCCTTTCTTCTTTTCTTCAAAAACTACAACTTAGTCAATTTTCGGGCTTAGTTAGTTATTCTTTTCTTCGGTTGTTCGTTTGATACAATTCTTTGTTACCACGGCTTGAAGTACCTCAATTTTTCTATCCAGCATCCTTCACATTCTCTACAATACTTTGAAGTTTGTCAGTCATTGTCTCGTTTTGGCTTTGTCTGTTGGTTTCCTTTTTCGTTCTTTTTCTTACTTTTTGGTTTGTTCTCGCAAGAAGCCAATTCTTTTCTTGAGGTTTGAAATCTTTACTACATCTTTTTAATTCATTTATTTATTACCTTAAATACAGTTCAAAACAACTGATAATAAAGCCTACAGCTAATTATGCGTAATACAACAGAGTAATAGACAAAAGATTTAAATTTAGATAAAATAAAAACAAAAAAGAAAGAAGAGAAAAAAACAAAAAACTGTTCTTATAAACAAACAAACAAATAAATCCCTATTATATACTATAATATAATAAACATTTCTAAACATCCTTACCGGCAGGGCATGGAGTATCCACGTTAAGTGCATTATGCACAACCTTCTGGTTTAACCTCCAGGCTGTGGTGCACCGTGATAAGAGGTTGAACACAAAAGATCAGAAGTTATTGCTTGCTCCTGGCTATTGCATGTAAATATATCCAAAACCAAACGAAAGCTCGCCTCCATCATCAGTATATTTATCTTTGTATTCTAATAATCGGTAATTCTGGGCGAGTCTATTCGGTTTTAAGGTGTGTTGATAGCCGAATCTATTATTAAGGGGCGTTCACGTTTGCGTTTCTATGATGCTTATGAAGTTTGTTAGGTGCAACTGGGGTTGCATACCTACACCTTGTTAGCGCGTTCCACTTATTAGTGACGTGCAATTCCCATATTTGTTTAACATGTAACTTTATTGTGGCGTTGTATACTAATCCAGTAATAGCGAAAAGTAATAAATACTTTCATATCGATTTTTATGGACTTTTTTATTGTTCCGGCCGCTTCTTGGAATAAACGTTTCTTTATTAATTAGGTCATACAAAATTGACGTATTTCTTCCACATTCCTCTCGAAATTTCAAGAACATGTTTTATTGATGAATTTATGTAATACATAGGGTAAAATATTTAAGCTAGATTTACATTTACATTTGCATTTTTTTTAGAAAATACTTGCTCTCAGGGTAAAACGTGTTGTAATACCCAAAATTAAGACACAAAATAATTTATTTTTATGCACCAGAAAGAGCTTTTTTTTTTATTACAAATGAATGACTGTATTTATTATAGAATGATCGATTTGCATTCGCATTTAATGCGTTTTAATGTATTTTAAAATTAATTATTTTTACATATAGGGCTTATATTATTTGCTATGTATTTACAATCTGCTTCTATCATAAGGGTGATTATTTATACACACGGGATTGCATTGTTCGCTTCGCACTTTAACGAATAAAAGTACGCTTGTATTATACAGGGCAAACCATGAATTTTCTAAAATTTATATTTTTTCAGGATTCTTTTATATTTTACCGGGTTTTTTTTGTTGAATTTGGGCTTCAATGACCTCTCGTGATCCCCTTATACAGAAAAATGGAAATCTTTGTAAATTCATGGTTACACCCTGTAAAATACAAGCGTACCTTTATTCACTAAAGTGCCACTCAAAAACGCAAACTGCGATTGTATAATCACCCTGTATGATATACGCGTATTGTAGATAAATAGCAAGTGATATAAGTTGTATATAAAAAAATAATTAATTGTAAGATACCGTAAAACGCATTAAATGCCAACGTAAATCGGTCGTTTTAAGATAAATACAAAGCCATTTATTTTCACTTATTAATTATCAATACATTTTCGATGCATATAAAAATACTTTTCATTTGCTGTAAATAGCACAGAATAGTACTATCTTTACGCATTTAGCTTAAGAAACTACAATCAACGTGTATTTTAGACCCCAATTTTAATAAATTTTTTGTACTAAAACACGAAAGTAAATATTCTCTATAAAATGCAACCCCTTTAGCATTGAAAAGCAATTAAAGTTTAAATTAATCACTCCGTGGATTACAAAAATTTATTTTAAATAAAAATTTTCTACAATATTAGGAATATAAAAGGATGATCTATCGGTATTTAGAACTACATAAATATCTAATTAATAAATAAAACACTTTATTACAAGAAGCGGCTGGAACACGGAACCCACAAAATCCAAGAAATATGTGACAAAAATTGATTATCTCTTTCTTAGTATGCGACGTCACAATAATAGTATACGTGTTAAACAAGAAAAGGCAACACGCGTCACGAATAAGTGGAACATTACGAGGTATAAACGTTGCCATCTTAGACGCTAATGGGTTTTTCTGAGAAGCTTGCGTCACAATGTTCCATACTATTCTAGTAACTTCAGGATATAGATAAATGAGTATATAAGGAAGCGTTTATTAAAAACGGGATTCATTCATTCAATTCTTTCATTCATTCGATTCTTAAATTAGATCGCGCAATGTTATTTTGATTTTAAGTCGCGAGCTGTTACTTTGCGAAGATGATATTTGAAGTATTGTGTTACAATGTATATAGAAGTGATGTTTTAAACGCAAATTACAAAAAATCAAAGTTATTAAATTACAATGAAGAGGAAAAATTCTTCAATATAAAGCTATTTTAAAAATTTTATTAAATAATTGAAAGGAAAATTTAAGCATAATATACTTTGGTAACTGCTGTTTAAAATGAGAATTTTAAATATAGAAAATCTTGTAAGCTGATTTGGACATCAACTAAAAATAAGAAAATATTTAATTACGAGAAACGGTTTTGTGGATTCTGCAAGTATTACTTTGATCTTTTAATAGATCATCTGTCACGGATTTTGTTGGCCAAACAAACCCTACAAGCGTGGCAATAAACATAACCAGATAAACCATTCATAAGAAGAAATTTAGCTCTGTAAATTTAAAATAAGGTAAGGCACAATTTTTTTTATAACAAGTACTTCTTAGAAATTATTTTATGTTTGAAAGAAACGATATTGTAAATGCTTTTGTATGAGAGAAAATATTTCATACTGTATAAATGCTTTGTGATATTGCTGTTTGATTTCATTTTGAAAACTCCACCAATTCCGTTGAGCTAGCCAGGCAAAGTTAGAAAGGAAGGTAAGTGAACAATTTCAAGTTTTGCAAATTGCTGTATCTGTATCACAGCACTCTTTCAGCGACGCTCTCAATGCGGCCTTATCATAGCACTCTTTCAGTGATGCCTCAACGTGGACCTTGTCACAGCACTCTTTTAGTGGCGCTCCAAAGCGGGGCTTACCACATCACTCTTTTAGCAGCACCTCAAGTCACAGCAATATATATATATATATATATATATATATATATATATAGACACACACACACACACACACACTATGGGAATCTTGAAAACGGTAGGAGATACAGATTTGGTTAAATGGGAGAAAAGTTGTGTAATCAAAGGCATAAAAAATGGCGTTTAAAATCCCCAAAACAGTTTTTGTTTTTGAGATATTTCGAAAAAATTGGATTTTCTTATATTACATATTATTTTGTTCTGGCGTTAATATGGCACCTAGACCAAAACCGAAGGCACTTCTCCACAGCAACTTTTAATGTCCCTTAACATGGCATTGCCAGTTTTTTTACCTGACGTTTCGTCTTTGCGGAACCATCTTCAACTTTTTTTTAAATACCATCCTGGTGATCTGGTATCAGATTCTGAAAACCCTTTTTATGCCGAATTCAACGATGTATTACACTTTATGGTTTAATTGCGTTTTCGTTTTTTTTCGGCGTTAATCAAGAAAATTCCTATTACGGACCTGTACTGCATAGTTTTTAATTTTAAAGAATAAACAATTAGCTATACCAATTAATAGTTTAGTCATTTAGGTGTTTAGTAATAGTCTACTGGCTGAGTTTATGCACTAATTTAATAGAATAAACAACGAACAAATTAAGTTAAATTAACGAACACAAACAAAACAACTAAATTTAGAGAATATGTTCGAACAAACTTCCATTATTTTCCAAACATAAATAGCACCTTCTAACTATCGATTCTAAAACTCTAGTCAATATTTGTGGAGTAATACCAGCAAATGCTTCCAGAACTAACCCCCTTAGGTCTTGTTCTGTAGCAAAATTTCAATGAGATTTCCAGAGAAGGTGATTAGCACGCATTCGGAAACACCCTGGCAAGCGTGTTCACCCGATGTAACCCCGCTTGATTTCTTTGTATGGGGGTTCGTTCAGAATCATGTTTATCAGCAAAATTTTGCTACAGAACAAGACCTAAGAGGGTTAGTTCTGGAAGCATTTGGTGGTATTACTCCACAAATGTTGACTAGAGTTTTAGAATCGACAGTTAGAAGGTGCTATTTATGTTTGGAAAATAATGGAAGCTTGTTCGAACAGCTCTAAATTTAGTTGTTTTGTTCGTGTTCGTTAATTTAATTTTATTTGTTCGTTGTTTATTCTATTAAATTATTGCATAAACTCAGCAAGTAGACTATTACTAAACACCTAAATGACTAAACTATTAATTGCTATAGCTAATTGTTTATTCTTTAAAATTAAAAACTATGCACTACAGGTCCGTAATAGGAATTTTCTTGATTAAGGCCGAAAAAAAACGAAAACGCAATTAAACCATAAAGTGTAATACATCGTTGAATTCGGCATAAAAAGAGCTTTCAGAATCTGATACCAGATCACCAGGACAGTATTTAAAAAAAAAGTTGAAGATGATTCCGCAAAGACGAAACGTCAGGTGAAAAAACTGCCAATGTCATGTTAAGGGACATTAAAAGTCGTTGTGGAGAAGTGCCTTCGGTTTTGGTCTAGGTGCCATATTAACGCCAGAACAAAATAATATGTAAAATAAGAAAATCCAATTTTTTCGAAATATCTCAAGAACCAAAAACTGTTTTGGGGGATTTCTAAATGCTATCTTTTTAGGCCTTTGATTACACAACTTTTCTCCCATTTAACCAAATCTGTATCTCATACCGTTTTCAAGATCCCCATAGTGGTCCTCCTTATCTCGGACACAGTGTATATATTACTGTGATATTTGGGGGTTAAAAAGGCATTATTCATTCGTATTCTAATTTATTTCGTGATTCAGCATGGAAAAATAACTAGCAACCTTGAAAAGCGCTTTTATTGCCAGTAGTTTTAAAATTAATAATTCTTCATAACGTATTTCAAGAAGCTAAAATTTCATAATCCTTTAAATACTCATAAAGTATAGCTGGTGTTATATTAGAAACAACCACGCGTAGAATAAAGCATTTAAATTATATAGTTAAAAACAAACGTATTTAATAAGTGTAAGAATATTTTCTAAAAAGCTTTTTTAAGAGTTCAAATCGGTTAGTTTACAAGCAAGGTTGGCCGTTATGTTATTTACGAGAAGTTTTAAATGTGTTGTTTTGAAGAAACCTTTTCCTGTATCACTAAATTCTAAACGAATGCGACCATCACAATTTTCTTGGATTTTTCAAAAAGGTAGATCAAAACGTTGAACAAATAACAGAAATTCCAGGTAGTGTTGGACACTGGAGTCAATTAAGATAGATTTGTAGCGTCGTTAAAACGATATAGAAATTAGGTTGGAGGTTGGAATGGGTTATTTTGTCGGTTAAGAAAGAAGCTTGTCAACAAGTAAACAAGAGAGAGATTATTAGTTAGCATGGGTACAAATAAGATAGAGATAACACGTGTTAACATAGACATAGTTTGAACATTAATTGGAGTGGATAAGCAGTTGCGTGGTTACAACAAAACCTGAAAACATGGTATAAGAGAGATAGTTGATTTAGTGTGTATGTTATAGCGAAATGGGGATAACATGTGTTGCATTAGGGGCGTATTTTAAACGTTAACTATCGTCAGCTGGGTAAAATATACACAATGTGATTGGAGTAAAATGTTGAAATACAAGAAAATCATTTGGTAAGGCGCGCGTCGTTGCTAACGTCAAATGATTTTCGGAGAAATGAGTTTCAGTTAGAGAAATACAGGAATTATTGTATGTAAGTTAAGGTGTTTGTGAAAAGAGTGGCCGTTGAAGTTTTACAAAGAATTGTTGTGCAGACGTGTTTGTATGGTTGAAATTTTCTGGAATTAACAGGCTTTGAGGGGATGAGAAGCATTATATAAAATGTGGAACATGGATGGAAGGCCCTCTTAGTCTTCGACAAACTGAAACTTCTTAGCTCTCTTAGTCTTCAAACAGCGTAAGGCTCTCTTAGTTAGCAACCAACTTACAGCTAAGTTTTCAACTAGCGTACATTACTATTAATGTTCACCAAGCTGACGGCTTCATACAAAAATGTTTTTACGTTTTGCATGAAAGTTTAAGTTTACATAAATAGAAACAGTTTACTTTAAGTTGCAATGAGTATGCAAAGTATGCGATTGAAAAATGGAGTAGATGTCAGTGTTTGGTCAATGTGGTAATTACCAACAATCAATGGTATCTGTAGAAGTCTGGAGAGTTTGGGTGCACTATTGAATTGGTAGATAGGTGAATTCGTGGTAATATGGTTGTAGCTTGCAGTCGAGGTTATTGCAGTCCAGATTGGAGTGTTCCTGAATGCCGCAGTCTTTGATGGTGTGATAGCAGATCCGTGTGCAGTTATAGAATCCAGGTAACTGATATTTTTCCATTGTATATGTGTATAAACTAGTGCTTAATGACAGTGCATTGAGGTGTATAATATTTATGTATAAAAAGGACAAACAAGAGGAAGTTTCGAATTGAACAATTTAAGTTGAATTAGGTTTATTGTATTTTATGTGGGAATTTATGATTGAAGCATGGCATCTGTAATATTTAATTTATGTACAAGGTAACAGGATCTTTCTGATTATTGATGTGCACAAATTAGCATGAAAGATAAGCTTTTACTATGAGCTCATATTAAACCAGGGTTAAGGTCAGAAACAAGGTAAAGCCCTATTGCTTTTTCCTTTATTTTATTAACTGGAAATATTTATTTGAAGTAATTATAAAAATCGAAATGTACTGTTAAGGGAATATTCTGTGAGGGGGATGTACATAGCTTTTATCAGAGATTTGAAAGAGTAAATTAATTAAGGCTTGTTTCTATTATATAAGTAATTGGATATATTATCTGGTATAAATGTCGAATTTGAAATGTGTATATAATATGTAAATAATGTGTGAACAAGGAGTCTAATTTTTATATTGACGTGTACTTTATGTCTGGTATGTTAATAAAGGTAGGCAATGTACCATTGCAACGTTTTTGTTTTGCGTAGTTAGTTTTATTTTCAGGAAGCAGTTGAGCAGCCGTGGCAAAGTTTTGTTTTAATATTCTGAGCTCGCAGCAATTAATGACGCCCAAGTTGTGGGGCTTTTTAAGTTTATAAGCTGTCGTTGCAGACCGGACATCGTAGCAATATATATATATATATATATATATATATATATATACAGGGTGTCCCAAATTGAGTAGGATAGCATGGGTATCTTTCTTATTATTAATGATAGAGATATGCTTAAATGTGCAAAGTTGTGTCATTTGGATAGCTTATTTAAATTCCGCATAGATACATTCGAATTTCCAAACGGTTTAGAAATTACTTAAAAAATACTGAAAACTGCCAATTTCTTCGAAGTCGAATATTTTTGTTATAATAAAAGATACGAAAAAATGTTTCATATAAAAGTTACTTAGTTCAATTGTGTGCACTTAAAAGTGATATTAAAATTAAATTCAAGATGGCAGTTATCGAGATATTAGCATCAACTGTCATATTTTAAATGGACACCATATTGGATTTTTAAATGGTTAGATAGCATATTTTTTTCTCTTTTCAACGATGTATCACAACATATGTTTAAATGAAAAAATTTACTGAAAATGATAATTTTAATTTTTTATCAAGTAGGCATCATCAGATTTCTCTTAAACAAATGAAATTATAACAAACTGTCATGTTGAATTAGTGTATCTGTTGTACTAATAATTGGCATTTGTGTATTCTCTTTCCCAGTTATAAGTTGTGATATACTTATTCTATAAAATATTCAAATGGCAAATTTTTCAACAAGCAAACAATATCATATGTTTTGTACATACATAAAATGTAATAAGAACAGTCGCCTTGCTGCCGAAACATACTTAACAAACTTTCCCGAAGAAAGACAGCCAAACATTAAAATCTTTCAAAGATTGGACACAAATATGCAGCAGTATGGATGTTTAAAAAAACCTACTCGAAACATAAATGGAGACATTGCAGATGAGGTGTTGACACTGGCCTGTGTGGAAGCTAATCCAAACATTTCAACACGGGAAATAGAAACCCAAGTAAACGTATCCAAGTCTCAAGCATCAAGAATTTTAAAAAAGCATAAATATCACCCTTACAGATTTCACATTGCTCAAAACTTACAACTAAACGACTATCTCCGCAGATCAACATTATGCAGATGGTTTATTAATCAAGTTAGGGAGAATGATGATTTTATCAATCGCGTTTTGTGGACCGATGAGTCTTATTTTTCTAACTGTGGAATATTTAATCGTCATAATGAACACTATTGGGCACAGGAAAACCCACGCATAACAGTTCCACGCCGCAATCAAATTCGATTTGGATGTAATGTTTTTTGTGGTATATTGGGAAACCGATTACTTGGTCCTATAATATTCGATGAAACCTTAACCTTTCAACGTTATTTGGAAATGCTTCAAACATCTTTAGAAGATTTATTAGACGACCTACCTTTGGCACAAAATAATCAAATTTGGTATCAACAAGACGGCGCACCTCCACACAACGCTAGAGATGTTATCACCTACTTAAGTAACCGTTTTGATGGCAGGGTAATCACGACCCACACACCTGTAAAATGGCCGCCTAGATCAGCAGACTTAACACCCCTGGATTTTTATTTATGGGGCACTTTAAAAGATAATGTATATGGAAGTAATTTCCAGTACAATAATGTAGATGAACTACGGGAAGCGGTTATGCAGGCAATAAATGGTCTTAATGGGAATACATTACGACGCGTAACAAAAAGTGTTCTAAAACGTTGCCGATTGTGTTTAAATAATAATGGTCAACATTTTGAACAATTGCTATGATTTATTAGTTGGTGTTTAATGTTATTCTAATGTTTTTTTTCGTTTAATTTGTTTTAAAACTGATTTGTGTTGATGCCTACTTGATAAAAAATTAAAATTATTATTTTCAGTGAACTTTTTTATTTAAACATATGTTGTAATACATCGTTGAAAAAAGAAAAAAATATGCTATCTAACCATCTAAAAATCCAATATGGCGTCCATTTAAAATATGAAAGTTGATGCTAATATCTCGATAACCGCCATCTTAAATTTAATTTTAATATCACTTTTAAGTGCACACAATTGAACTAAGTAACTTTTATAAAAACATTTTTTAGTATCTTTTATTATAACAAAAATATTGGACTTTTGGCAGTTTTCAGTTTTTATTAAATAATTTCTAAACCGTTTGGAATTTCGAATGTATCTATGCGGAATTTAAATAAGCTATCCAAATGACACAACTTTGCCCATTTAAGCAGATCTCTATCATTAATAATAAGAAAGATACCCATGCTATCCTACTCAATTTGGGACACCCTGTATATAAATATATAGACATAGCCAGACAGACAACACACAACACACATATATACACATTCACATACATACATGGAGCGAGATACATGTGCGTTCACTTACTATCTGATATTTAAAGAACTTTATAATTATAGATATAATGTTTCAGTACCGGCTCAAATTTGATTTTATTATTGATTAATTTCAATTCATTTGAAACCGAGTTGAAAGTTTTATTAGATTGGTAAAGTGGTGAAGTTTGGCCTTTAGTTGTTTTCTTAAGATCAGTTATAGAGTGCAGAGCTAATCCCTTAACTTCTCCCTGTAAGTTTATCACCCGAACAACAGACTTTACGTAATGAATTACTAAAAGAACTTCTTACCTTACTGGATTGTTTAGAGCAAACCCCTTCCAAAATCAACCCTATCGATATGTCAACCACTGCTCAATCGGAAAATTTTAACTCTACGGTACCTAGTCCACTGAGCAAATCCTATTCACAACCTGTTGCAAAGTGAAATTTGAATTAGCGAAGATCCTAATGTAGTTAGAGTCCAGAAACTTAGGCTAGCTCGTAATGTGGCTGAATTCGAAGTATTCGAGTCAGCAGTTGACCTCTTTGAGTCAAAAGCCTTACAGTGATACTGGGGTAACCGTCATAGGTTTTCTAATTGGCAGAATTTAGCTAATTTATTATTATGTCGTTTTGAACCGTCTGATTAAGACCAAAGGTTGTTTAATCAGATCTTAGGTAGAAAGCAGGATTTGTCGGAAAGTATCATTGTTATTTTACAGGTATTACTTCCATGTTCTGTCGGTATGGTTCTATATCTGAGGATCTTCAATTGGACATTGTGTCTCATAACCTCATGTAAGAATTAGAGGATGAATGTCTGAAGTTGGATCAGAAAACGTTAAGGGTCGATAGTTATGTGCCATCTAAGAAAAGAAGTGATTGCGCGGAACCTGAGTTCGCTTTTGGGCAGACCTCGCCTTCTAAAAATACTACCAATTCCCATGACCATCCCGCTATCACTCGCCGAATACCCCCTAATAGGAACCAAATTTGTTCTGTTGCTAGCTCTGTTCATTTCTGTACCTCATCCTGGTTGTCCTACTACTTCCAAACCATACCCCTCTTCGGCAAATACGTCTTCGAACGATATTCCGAATTGTCCTTAGATGTTGGAATTATGATCAAATGGGGCATATTTTTCGTAATTGTTTCCGTCCCTAAGTCTTGCATTGCTATTGTTGCAGGCATAAGAGTTATTTGACGCAACTCTTTTAAGTGTCAAATTTTTTAAACCGGATAGAATCGGACCCTGGAGAAGTAGTGCAGCCTACCCCAGATCTTGAACTAAGTCTTATAAATTTGGAATCTGAAAGAGTAAGTCTGGTAAGATCAGAACCTGAAGAAGATCAGCCAGAATCGGAACATGAGGAAATACTCTATGTTGATTCAGAACCTGGAGATATTGGTCAGCCAGAACTGGAATGTGAGAAAATGTGCTATGTTGAATCCGAACCTAAGGTAGGTCAATCAAAACCAGACTACAATTTAGGAAACATGAGCAAAATATCTGCTAAACTCAAACATACATCAAAATCTGCTGCAGGTGAAACTAAAAATGATTCCAATACTATAGCTACTACAAAACATTAGGTAAGTTTTGTAGAAAATAAAGTTGATAGTTCTAATTCGAAAGAAACTTCACGATATACACCAGAACTTTTAGTTGTGCAACCTGAACATGTAGGTCGGCGAAAATTAGTACATGAGGAAGCACCCCTAGGTATTTTGCAGACCAGGGACCTCAAACCTGCCCATCCCGACAACCCTAATGTTACTGATCTCATTTTGTTTTCCTACTGGCGATACAAACGTCTTAAACTCGATTCCTGGTCCTCAGCATCTCCCAGATTTCTATACTGACTCTGCCATACCTTAGGACTTGATTTTTGGTTACGTTTTTTTCTCCTAATAATTTTTTTTGTCTTTATAGGATTTTTTTTTCTTTTCTTTCGCTTCTCCTCATACTCACTCAACCTCATGTAGGTCTTGATTATAATAATCCCATGGTACAGCCTGCCTGTTATAAGAGGAGTAAAGTGGTCCAACACACTCTCTCAAGACATTCTTTGCATGCATGCACTCATGCATAAAGCATACGTGCATGCATACATGTATGCATAAAAGCACACACACATATGCACGTGCACACACACTCGCATGCTCGCACCCATGCTCACACGCACATGCACTTGTGCACATGCACGCACATGTGCATGCACATATAATCTACATAAATAACATTGGTGATTGTATAGATATGAACTATTTATTATATGCAGATGACCTGAAATTATACTGTGAAATTACTTCATGATACAACTGATATTTTACAAACTAATCTTACTAGGCTGTATAGTGATGTAGAGTGTAAACCGACTTCCATTAAATGTAGCAAAGTGTAGTGTTATGACCATTGTCAGAATATCCAATTCTCAACATTTTGACTATACGCTTAATGGTCTTATTCTTCAACCCGCAGTAAGTCAAGGACATGGGAGTGTACTTTGACAGCAAACTTTCATACACCAAACACATACACCACTTAGTATGCTCTTCTAATAAAACGATGGGTTTTGTAATTTGTAATTCATTAGGTTTTATGGAACCGTCAATTTTATTGTGTTATTTAATGTTTATGTTGGGTATCGTTTTGAGAATGCGTCAATAATATGATGTCCGCAATATGCTATCTATGCTAGGCTAATAGATAACATACAAAGTAAGTTTCTTAAAGTTGTGATGTTTTGAACTCAAGGTACCTTGTACCCGATAATTTTTTTTACAATATACTGTTTGCCAATCAAAGTGATATACTTAACCATTTGCTGTTGAATATACCTCGTTTATCCTCTCGTTATCCCAAAACATTTTTCTGTCCCACACCACATACTAATGTACTAAAATTTTCCCCTCTTCATAGGATATCCAAGCATTATACCAAGATTCAAAATGATATTAATATTTTTAAAAAGTCAATGACTAAAATTAAAAGCATAGTACTATGAAGTTGATTGCAATATTACTTTTAGTCTAATCTGAATGTAACTGAACTTTATATTATTTTGTTTTACTTTGAATTATGTATTTTGTTTTGACATTTTGCACTACTATATAATTTTCCTATCTTATGATTGGATCTTTGATCTATAAGATAGCTGTAGAATAAATAAATAATTAAATAAATAAATTTTTGGTTTTCTCATTCCTTTCGTCGTATCTTTTTCTTTCGAATCTTGTGCTGTTCCTTAGTGTTTTCTTTCTATATCAGTTTTGCTGCTTCGTTCCTTATGTTCCACTTTCCTTTCCTTTTCCTTTGGCTGGTTTTTCTTAATGTTAATCGTCATACTGACTTGATTATTTTCGATCCACTTCCTGTGGTATGTGCTTCCTAGACCTTTCTTCTTTTCTTCGGTTGTTTTTTTGATACAATTCTTTGTTACCACAGCTTGAAGTACTTCAATTTTTCTATCCAGCATTCTTCACATTCCCTACAATACTTTGAGGTTTGGTAGTCATTGTCTCGTTTTGGCTTTGACTGTTGGTTTCCTTTCTCGTTCTTTTTCTTACTTTTTGGTTTGAAAACTTTACTATATCTTTTTTTTAAATTTCATTAATTTATGACAGTTCAAAACAACTGATAACAAGGCCTACAGTTAATTGTGCATAATACAACAGAGAAATAGAAAAGGTTTAAATTTAGATGAAATAAAAACAAAAAAAGAAGGAAAAAACAAAAACTGCTCCTATAAACAAACAAACAAATAAATCCTTATTATATACTATAATATAATAGATGTAAACATTTCTAAACATCCATACCCCTATTATTTAACTGTGAACTTTCTGACTTGATTGCATTCCTATACTATTATATTTAATGCAGTGTCTGAATACAATACTTCACTAACTTTATTTTTAAGTATATTTTAGTATTTTTATTGTATTATATTTTAGCTTAATTCAATTCAATATAAGTAAACTTAAGTAAAACAGAAACATCCTTAATTCGCAAATTATGCAAAAAGCAAACATATAACACACTGTATAAGGATCACAGTTAACTTTAATTAATGCAGGGAAGCTCATCCTTCAATAATACAACCACATTCAGTAAGATAAATAACTCTGTACACAATCAAACTTATTTTAAACCAGAAACGCAATCATAAATTCTAAATAAATATGTATTAAAAACATCGAAAGCTGGAAAGTCATGATACGAATTCTGTTAAAATTAAACATGCAATAGTGCAAAGAAATAACAAAGCTTTCTCGTAATAAACGCACCTTTCAAAACAAATAAGTTTCGGAAATGCAGGATGTAAATAAAACGCATTTCAATTTATGTCCTTATAGATATTTCGTCTACGTGATTTTTAACATGAAGTAAATTCAAAACCCAAAACATTATCTTGACAAATATAAAGACATAAGTTTGTATACATGAGAAGTCGACTTAAAATTTCCAACAACACAAAACAGACAGGTGAAAGTACACCATATACAACTTGAATACTACGTGACCGACAGCAATGTTTCGGTGAGCTATTGTCAAATTTATACCTGAGAAAGCCCAGAGTATTGACAAGATCCTATATAACATCCAAGGTTATTGTGGCGTCACATATTAATCCAATAATTGCGAAAAATAATAAATAATTTTTATGGGATTTTTTATTGCTCCGGCCGCTTCTAGGAATAAACGTTTCTTTATTAATTAGGTCATACGAAATTGACGTATTTCTTCCAAATTCCTCTCGAAATTTCAAGAACATGTTTTATTGATGAATTTATGTAATACATAAGGTAATATATTTAAGCTCTAGTGGATTTATAATGCAAATTAGTTGCATTTTTTAGAAAATACTTGCTTTCAGGGTAAAACGTGTTATAATACCCAAAATTAAGACACAAAATAATTTATTTTTATGCACCGGAAAGAGCTTTTTTTTATTACAAATGAATGGCTCTGTATATATTTTAGAGTGATCGATTTGCATTCGCATTTAATGCGTTTTAAGGTATTTTAAAATTAATTATTTTTACATATAGGGCTTACATTATTTGCTGTGTATTTACAATCCGCTTCTATCATACAGGGTAATTATTTATACACACGGGATTGCATTGTTCGCTTCGCACTTTAACGAATAAAAGTACGCTTATATTATACAAGGCAAACAATGAATTTTCGGAAATTTCTATTTTTTCCGGATTCTTTTATATTTTAAAGGGCTTTATTTGTGGAATTTGGGTTTCAATGACCTCTCGTGACCCCTTATCCGAAAAATAGAAATTTTTGTAAATTCACGGTTTCACCCTGTAAAATACAAACGTACTTTTATTCATTAGAGTACCATACAAAAACGCAAATTGTGCATGTATAAATAACACCCTGTATGATATAAACGTATTGTAGATAAATAGCAAGTAACGTAAGTGTATATGTAAAAATAATTAATTGTAAGATACCGTAAAACGCATTAAATGCGAACGTAAATCGATCGCTTTAAGATAAATACAAAGCCATTTATATAAAAATACTTTTCGTTTGCTGTAAATAGCATAGAATAGTAATAGATTTACGCATTTAGCTTAAGAAACTACAATCAACGTGTATTTTAAACCCCAATTTTAATAAATTGTGTGTACTGAAACACGAAAGTAAATATTTTCTATAAAATGCAGCCTCTTTAGCATTAAAAAGCAATTAAAGTTTAAATTAATCACCCCGTGGATTACAGAAATTTATTTTAAATAAAGGATTTTCTAGAATATTAGGAGTCATCGGTATTTAGAACTACGTAAATATACAATTAACAAATGAAACATTTTATTCCAAAAAGCGGCCGGAACACGGAAACCCCACAAAATCCAAGAAATATATGATAAAAATTGATTATCTTTTGTATTAGTATGTGGCGTCACAATAATAGTATATGTGTTAAACAAGAAGAGACAGTGCGCGAGTTATGTATCCCCCAATTATCTATATGTATTGAATATATTGAATCTAATAGGAATTATTAAAAATTGTTAAATAAAGTATAAGTTCATTGCAACATTGTAATACAAGGATAATCCAAAGAGGTTATCGACAGTTCATGAGAATGGACATGCAACTTTGCATCCGAGAGGGCAGTGATACTGCAGGTGGCAGGTCACAGGCGGTTAACATACCGCAATTACTTAGAATTAAGATTGTTACATTGTAATAAAGTGTACAATTAAGAGAAACGCAGACATGAGATCTGCAAGTTCCCACAGCTGTGTGAGGGGCAGGTTATTATAAAAAGCCCGGGAGCTCAAGGTCCAGCAGTCAGTCTTCGAACTCCATACTTGGTTGTTCAAGCTACTCACCTTAGTACAATTATTATTTTTTTGATTAAAGTTATTATGTTATAAGTTATTCAAAATTCCATTCTAATTTCTGTTTCAAGTTAAAATAAATTTGTTAAGTCTTCGGAATTGTTTTTAAAAACACCGCTCCAAAGGCCCGAACCTTAACTGGCGCAGTCGTAACGGATGTGAAAAGGGCACTAAAAATCGGAAGATTGGTGACCAAGAATTTCAATTCGCAAATTATTTTATTATTTGATTACCATTTATTACTGTTATGAATTTTATGCCAATATTTTTTTGAAAATAGTTACAAAGAGAAGTATTTTCAAACATTTTATGAGACGAATGTTTAAAGAGACTTGATTATTTAAAAGAGATTTTCTTTAAAAGTAAAAGAGATTTTCTTTTAAAAGCAAATGAGACTTGATGTTTAAGAGATTCTTATCACAATTATTAGAACAAACTTAAAATAAACCAAAAATAACGGACGCACATCCATTAATACCGAAATACGAAAAGTTAACTACCGCGAGACAAACGCACGTTTAACCCAGTAAACTAAAAACAGAACGCAAATTAATTCCAAAGCCAAAGGTAATTCTTCAAACAAGCAATTACGGAACGATTATTTAAACCATTGACCTCTATAATACTGTATAAATTATAGCAAAACACTCTGCAATAACTGAAACTACGGTAACTTAAAACCAGCGTGCAATCTAGCACCTAAGATAAGCAAAGTTCGCGAAAGAAGCATAATTTATTACACACTTAAAAACCTCAGAGAAATCGCAATTAAAACAATAACTTTCAGAACTAAAGCAGCATTATCAGTAATTAAATCCATCACGGAATACGAAAAGCGCATAAATTACAACTATTCACCACGGCAATCTATAAATAAATTGCATTAGTACAAACACGGAATAAAAAGTAAACGTTTTTTATTAAAATTACTCATCATTTATAAATTGCATTATCCCAGTACAAATACTGAGTAAAGCTAAACGGTCATCGTAAAAAGCTTTAATTAAAAACGCTCATAATTGCAACCTGAAAACTTACATTACGGGAGATCCAGTTACAAGTCGTGCATCACGGAGATATCTAAAAATAAACAGACGTAACATCTATGCAAAGCAATTAGCGAGTACAGAAGTGAATTATTTATTTCCCATAAACTGAAATTAACACCTGTAAGTGTTAATTACCTTAACAGGTAGAGTCGTATGTGATACGGCACGTACGCGATCAAATAACCAAGACTACATCTTCTACTGATTAAAATTTCCAAGATAAACTGTAACAAGTAATTAACCTGCAAGTTATATTTACAATACAAGGAGACAAGACAGAAGAACTATACGTTTACGCAACTCAATTAAAACCGATATAATTACGAATTAACAGAACTGAACTAACACAAAGCAAAGTAAATATCGCGAGAACAAATCCATCCATTCCAGATTCTTCAGAAAGCAGAAACTCAAGCAGAATTCACAACAAATTAAAACCGCGAGATAGAAACAGGCAAATTCAAGGCTACAGTAATTAAATCAACATTATCGAGTATAAATCTCACAAATTCATTACCGCACGGTGTAACTAAGTACAAATAACAGCAATTACGATTCTAAAAATAATCCGACGCAGTCTAAACTGAAAATTAACAAATCCAAACCAAAATTAATGCTACAAATAGAAAAATTAATCTCAATTTTTACAAAATTTGAATTTACCTAACCTAAACAAAAAAATAATAAACCCAAACCAAAATTAACGTTTCAAATAGCAAAACTAACCTCAATTTTTACAAAATTCGAAACTACCCAATCTAAACGGAAAATTAATACATCCAAAGCATAATTAACGTCACAAATAGAAAATCAACCCTAATTTTTACAAAATTCGAAATTACCCAACCCAAACGGAAAATTAATAAATCCGAAGCAAAAATAACGATATACATAGCGAAATAAACCTCAATTCAAAAATTTTTTTTTTTTTTGAAATTACCCAAAATCGAAAACAACCCTTAACCAACATGAGTAGCGCAGACATGAAGCTTTATTTGGAAACAATCCAAATATTTGATGGTACGCAAGCGCATCTTGTAAATTTTATTGGAGCAGCCGAAATGTTCCTAAAAATCTTCTACAAACCCGGAGATAACAAAAGGAATTCATTGCTTATACGCTTGATAATAAGTAAACTAACCGGAAGGGCACTAACCTTAATCACAAGTAGGGACGATTTACAAGAATGGCAAGAATTTAAACAGCTACTAATTGCATATTTTGAAGACCAACGTAACATAAAATGCCTGGTACGAGACCTAATAAACCTTAGAATGGAACACAACCAATCTTCCCTATCAATTCGGAATGAAATGCCAAGACGTGAGAAGTTTAATCCTAACCAAATTAAAAATCGAAGAGCCCGATCAAAACGTTCGACATTTAAAAACAAAAATGTATGACGAAATGGCACTGGACACATAAACGCTTTACCAGAACGACTATCAGATAAGATCAGATTCCAACAACCCCAAAATCTAGAAGAAGCTATGAACCTAGTAATAGAAGAAGAAAATGTAATGTATAACTGCAACAGACTATACAACCCCAACGCGAATAAAAGTTATTCACCAATAAAAACTATACAAGCCACAAGACAAACAATCCCTCAACAAAAATTCACACCCTTCAACGCACAAACAAATCAACTGCGAATTAATAACCCAAATTTCAACAATACGAATTTTAATAATCAATATAAACATTTTTCAAAACCAACATTTAACCCAACTTTTACGAAACCCGCATTCCAACCAAGATTTAATCAAAACCTAAACCAACAAAGACCAGCATTCAACGCAAACCCCAATAGAAATACACCAATGAATAATAATCATAACAACCCTAATAATTATTATAAACCAACACCAATGGATACCCCATCTGGTAACACCAGACAAAATACAAAGATAACACATATCCGATCAAACCCTCATCAGAAACGTAATTTTATATCGGAAGAACTATTTCATCAAGTAGAAAAATTTGACACTGACCAGAATAATTACATTCAGACAGGTATGAACGATGAATCAAACCATGCAGAAACTTATGAACGCGACGAACAATACGAAACTTACGAGGAGTACAACGAAGAAAACTCTAACTCAAATTTTCAAATGTACCAATTCATAAACGACCAAACTTAATAAACTTAAATAACATAAATCACTAAGTACTACCATACATAGAAATACCCCACGCCGAATTCAAACTATTAATTGATAACGGATCCTCAAAAACATTAATTAGCCCTAGAACTGTGAAAAAACATTATTTAGCTTATGTAGAAAGAGAACCATTTAAAATTAAAACAGCCCATCAAACAACACTACACCAATTCGTAGCTAATATACCCTTACCGAGAACATTTAATGTTAAAATGAAACATAAATTTTGTGTATTCGAATTTAACGACAGATATGACGGCTTAATCGGAATGGACCTTCTAAGAAAATTAGGAGCCAACATTGACATCAAAAATCGCTTATAAGGACGAAATACGGAAAAATCCCCATTAAATTTCAAAACACACAAATCGAACAAAAATACACAATAGAACCCGAACGGAACAAAAAATAAAAATCCCAGTAAATTCTAACAAAAATGTAGGAATAATAAATCATATGACATTTCAACAAGGAGTAGACACCCCAACCGCTTTAGTACAAATAAAAGATAATGATGCAAACACAACGATATTAAATTCAAACGACTATCCCGTAGAATTATCATTGACAGACCCAATTAACGTAGAAGAATTAAATTTTAACGAAATGGAAATAAACGAAAATTTAGAAAACGATTACAACCCAATAGAACATGATAAAATGTTAAGAGAAAATTTAACTAACATCCACTTTAACACCGACATCAATCAAGAAGAAGAAAGAGCAATTAAAAACTTATGTTTTGAATACCGCGACATATTCCACTGCGAAGGAATACCATTAACATTCACCAACACAGTAAAACATAATATCGAGCTAACAGACAATAAGCCAATCTTTACAAAAGCATATAGACTACCTCATGCAAGACAAGAAGAAGCTGACAGACAAGTAGCAGACTTATTAGCACAAGACATAATCCAGCACTCCAACTCACCATGGAGCAGCCCCGTGTTAATAGTACCTAAGAAATTAGACGCAACCGAAAAGAGAAAGTACAGAATGGTAATAGACTATAGAAAGTTAAATGAAAAAACGGTAGATGACAAATATCTACTACCAAATATAATCGAAATTTTAGACAAATTAGGCAAATGCCAATATTTTTCAACATTAGACCTAGCATCAGGATACCATCAGGTAGAGATGGAAGAAAAAGATATATCAAAAACAACCTTCAGCACACCTAGAGGACATTACGAGTACAAACGAATGCCATTTGGATTAAAGAACGCACCCGCTACTTTCCAGAGAGTCATGGACAATATATTACGAGGAATACACAATGAAAAATGCCTTGTGTACCTTGACGACATCATAGTTTATTCCACATCATTGGTAGAACACATAGAAAGATTGAGAGAAGTATTTGAAAGACTAAGACAAGCACATTTCAAAGTACAATTAGACAAAAGTGAATTTTTACAAAAAGAAGTATCATTTTTAGGACATGTAATAACACCCCAAGGAGTAATGCCAAATCCCGACAAAACAAATGCAGTTCTAAATTACCCATTACCAAAAACAACCAAACAAATTAAAGGATTTCTAGGACTTAGTGGTTACTACCGCAAATTCATCAAAGGTTACGCTCAGATAACCAAATCCCTGACCAATTGTTTAAAAAAAGGAAACAAAATTGAACACACCCCGGAATTTATTAAAGCCGTAGACAAAATTAAAAACATATTAACGAATCACCCTGTATTAGAATACTCAGACTTTTCAAAACCATTTATACTGACGACAGACGCATCGAATGTAGCATTAGGCGCAGTATTGAGCCAAGGAAAAGTAGGTAGCGATAAACCCATCAGCTACGCATCCACAACCCTAAATGAAACGTTCGGTATAGAACCATAGAAAAAGAATTATTAGCCATAATTTGGGCAACAAAATATTTTAGACCTTACCTATACGGAAGAAAGTTTTACATATACACCGATCATAGACCATTAGTATGGCTATGCAAACCGAAAGAACCGAATTCAAAATTACAACAATGGCGAATCAGACTCGAAGAGTACGATTACGAAATTATATATAAAAAAGGAATTTATAACAACAACGCAGACGCTTTAAGTAGAATCCAACTCAATGCATTAGAAGCGGAATCCATTGTAGGAAACGTAGACGAAGCAGAAATAAGGAAATATCCAGACGAGATCGACACGATACATTCGACACAAAACGAGGAACCAAAAAACGCGATTAAAATTTTAAACGAAGCAATCGATATGAAACCCAACCAATTTATAATTACCAAAGTTTTAAATAACCCCAATCCAGTAAAATATACAAAAGTAGATAACAAAAAGATATACCAAATTCAAATAACTAAAGATGACAACGAGGAACAAATAATTAAAATTCTAAAAGAATACACCCCCGAGAAAAAACGATTTTATTTCTATTTCAACACCGAACATTTATACCAAAGATTTTCAGAATTATACGTTAAATTGTTTAATAACTCTGGCCCTGAACTCATCAGATGTACTACAAAATTAATAACATTAGACGACCCTGACGAAATAAACGATGTAATTAGGAATCAACACGAAGGAAAAACCAACCATCGTGGAATTAACGAAACAATAAAGCAACTTGTAAGACGTTATTATTTTAAAGACATGAAGGAATTGACCACAGATTTCATTAACCAATGTGAATTATGTGACAAAGCAAAATACGATAGGAAACCCTCAAAGATACCCTTAATGTTAACCAAAACACCCAACAAACCATTTCAAAACTACATGCCGATACTCTAGTAGTAGAAGCACAAAACTATCTAACAATTGTAGACGCATTCACAAAAATAGGCCAAGCAATACCAATCACATCCAAAAATAGCATGGACGTGACCCTAGGATTTTTACAATATTTCACATTTTATGGAACACCCGAATCAATAACTCTAGACAATGGTAGCGAATTTAAAAATGAGACAATACAAAACACTTTAGAACTTCACAAAATAAAAATTCATTATATAACGAAAAACCACCCTGAATCAAACGGACTAATTGAACGACTACATTTAACCCTGTTAGAACAAATTCGATTATTAAGAATAAATTATAAAAAAGAACATATAACCAATTTAATGTCATACGCACTAATCGCCTATAATAATACAATTCACTCATCAACAAATTTTACACCCTTAGAATTAACCTTAGGACATTCAGATTCACAAAATCCCTATGACATACATTACAACAAGGAAGTATATCAACAAATGCGAAAGACCACAAAGAAAAACTAAAAATAACTTATGACAAGGTAAAAAATAAATTAGATAACGAAAAGGAACGTATCATCACAACCCGAAACAAAAATACCGACGCAAATAAATTTTCAATAGGACAAACCGTGTATGAGAAAAACTTTCAAAGCAAGCGACATAAAACGGCACCTAGAAATTTAGAACCATTAAAAATTAAGAAAATATCAGATAAAAATATAGCAGTAGTAGACAACGGTAAAATAACAAAGTACATTCATTTGAAAAACCTAAAACACCCTGTAATTTCAGATGGACAATCATCACCCTTAACGTCAACCTCCGCCCAGGTAGAACGGACAACCCAATAATAATAAAAGATATAATAAAAAACAACCCCGGTATACTACCAATTAAATTAGGCAGTATGCAAAACCCAATTAGCATTTACAAAATTAAATACCCTACACTCTAGTATTATTGAACCAACCGATTTATTAAAAGAATTAATAAGAATTAGATCACTTATAATTAACAGTTGAACATTCCCGGAGGCGTGGAAACGAGTGGCTGCCCTTGTAGATGTCGGCCCAGGCTAGCGGCAACCCCTCCCTGCGGTATTTTCGTGATCCTTTTAGTTTTACCTGTTACAACCTGTGGATATTTAATAATAACTCGTAGATGGATTTATGTAGTTTAATGACTTGTAACCAATATCACAACATAAAAAACAAACACAGCTAAATAAAAATTCGCAGCATGCACCGTAACTACAATGCGGCCAGCGGCGTTGTCATTAAAAAACAAACAAAGAAATAATACTACGCTATAACTTATCTGTAAAGTACAATCCCTGATCCACATCAGCATCCTATCACTGCCACACTCTTACGGATCACTTTATAATTTAATTTCAACGCAAAGTTCACAAATTAAACTCAGTTCTAAAACACCCGACACGCGCTAGGATAACGTGACGCGCTCCCTCGCGTGCTTAAACTCGACTTACTGTTACCTATCGGACCACTTAAACATTACGGATACTTCTCCCTCTTATTATAGGGGCGGCCTAGTACATCACCCCCCTATAAGTTAAACTTAATTGCTAAACATATTTTTGTAATTAAATTGAACTTATACTTAATAATTACAGTGTTAAATTTTGATACGGTACAACATACGGTTTTAAATTCCTAGCCACAATCGTAGCAGGTCCGGAATAAAGCAAAAAGAATTTCTTAATCTCCTTGTCTTCCGCAGAAGACTGGGGATGAGTACGAACCAGTACTTTATCACCAATCTTAAAATCAATACAATTTTTATGGATCTTTTGATGACGTAATTTACGTTTTTCAGCCTTAGATTTTAATTTATTATAAGCTAGAGTTATAATTTTATCCCTACCAACACCCGGTATGTCACTTGTAGGAAAAATAATGTTTTTAACATTAGGGTTATCACTATGACCACCAAAATGTAGTTCACAAGGGCTATACCCAGTCGAGTCATGGACTGCCCTATTAATCCATTTCCTTACTCTATCTAGCATCAAAGCCCACCCCCCATGAGCCGAATAACACAATGATCTCAAAATACGCACAATTTCTTTATTAACCCGTTCCGTCTGGTTTCCCTGCGGAAAGTACACTGACGTGTGAGTTACCTTTACACCTAATGAATTCAACGACTCTTTCCACTCTTTGCTCGTAAACTGGCTACCATTATCGGAAAGAATGACCCCTGGTTTACAACGAAGAATCGCAGCTGTATTAGCACGTTTAAGAGGGTGCAAAGTAACCAACTTACTGAAAGGGTCAATAATAACTAATAAGGAAGTCGCCCCCGACCTTGATACTGAGAGCGGACCAATGAGATCAACACATACGATTTCGTTGGGCACTCTACGTAAAACACTATGATATCCGCCATAAATTCTAACTGAACTCTTCGCTTTCTGGCACAAATCGCAGCTTGAAATAATTTTTCGAATGAAATGTTTCATCCTCTGAAAATAATAATCACGACGCAGCATCTGGAAACACTTTTCCACCCCAAAATGCCCATTATCTACATGTTCTTGCCAAAGCAATATACTTATTTGGGAAGCAGGCACACATACTTTAAACTTTGGCGAACCTTCGTAGCCTCGCCTAAATAAAACTCCCTGATACACAACAAACCAATCCGCGCACCTTTTCGGAACTTCCTCCTTCAATAATCTAGACATTATTTTACAACAGAATTCGTCTTTCCCTTGCTCCTCAACAATATTTTTCATACCTAACTGGACCCCTTTACATAGTTCCGACTTCTTTACTGCACAAATTCCTGTCAGCACACTCTCAAATTTTTCAAGTTTCTCCTTTCCCTTGATTGGATAACGCGATAGAGCATCCGCAAGGACATTCTCCTTCCCAGCACAATATTTAACATTAAAAGCGTATTCTTGAAAATACAACACCCACCTAGTCAAACGCGAATTTAATAGCTAGAGGAGCTAGAGGAGCTGCAGGACATTAAAAACGATAGAGATTTATGATCGGTGATCACAGTTAATTCTCGACCTAGCACAAATACCCGCCACTGCTGCAAACAATGTAATATGGCTAATGCCTCTTTTTCTGTAACACAATAACCAATTTCAGGGCCACGCAGAGTCCGACTGGTGAATGCCCCAATATCCTTTTCTGAAGTTTGCTCATTTATTTGAAATAAACAACCACCTAAACCCACATCAGATGCATCTGTTTGGATAAAAAACGCACGGTCAAAACACGGATGCTTCAACATAGAAATCACTAAAAACCTTGACTTAATTTTCTCAAACGCTTCTTGTTGAGCTGAACCCCAACGCCATTGAACTCCTTTTTTCAAAAGCTGTAATAAAGGCCCCACTAAATGAGCAAGCTGCTCACAAAAACGACGCTCATAATTAACAACCCCTAAAAAGCCACGTAAATGTTTAATATTCCTCGGTACCGGAAATGAATTGATAGCTTCCACGCGGGCAGGATCAACACACACACCTTCAGCTGAGATAATATGCTCAAGGAACACAACTGTATTTCTGGCAAAATGTGATTTTTTTAGTTTTATAGTAATGCCAGCAGCTTCAAACCTTTCGAATATCTTTTTTAAGTGAGTCAAATGTTCTTCAGCCCCTTCCGAATAAATAAGGAGATCATCTACGTACGCAATCACGTATGATTCTACGTCTGGTCCTAAAATTATACCCAATGCTCTTATAAAGGATCCTACCGACTTACTTAGACCGAACGGTAAAACCTTAAAAACGTAAGTATTCCCCTCGCACAAAAACCCAGTAAATTTTTGGTGTTCCGGCTTAATTTTAATCTGCCAGTAACTCACCGTTAAATCGAGCGCACTCAGTTGTTGGCCACTAGAAAAATTATACCACAATTCTGTAGGATTCGGAGGCATAACTCAATCTTTCACCATTCGCTTATTTAAAAAACGAGCGTCCAAACAAACCCTTATAGCCCCATCTTTTTTTTTAACTACTACCAACGGACTGCTATATTCAGTTTGCTTCGCCTCAATTACGTCCCACGCCACCATCTCCTCTATCTGCCGCCTAACCTCGTCTTTATATGCATACGGAATTGGGTATGATCTGATAAAAAATAGAGACTCATCCCACAACTCAATTTCATGAAAGTAAACACTTGTTCGTCCTGGTTGGTTCGAAAATATCGACCTATGTGACAACAGCAACTCGTACAATTTATTTTTTTCTTCTTGAGAAAAGTTTTCTGCGCGATCCACTACCTCTTTAATTTCAGACACCTTACACGGCACTATCTCCTTTTTTAATTGAATTTCCTCATCTTTCTCTTCCGACACTTGACAAACAGTCAACCGACCATCAGGTTTTGGTTCCATACTAAACCCTATGCTTATCGCTCTTCCTTCAAAAATACCCGATAAACAATTTTTTGAAAAATCGATTTTAATTTGATGATCAGCAAAAAAATCGCATCCGAAGATGACATCACGAATTAAATTCGAAACTACCAGACAAGGGTAAGCCAATTCGAAATCATTGAATTTAAAATTCAAATAAAATTGATCCTTAACAATAGAATTCTTGCCCGTCGCACTCACCAAAATAGTTGATGTAAACGGCAAACGTAAAATATCGCTATTAATTTGCATTATCTTTAATAAAACGTCTTTTGAAATGCAGGTAACTTGACTACCCGAATCTACTAATATTTTTACCACAACAGTCTCAACTGTCGCTTCAATGGTTGGTGCCAACGCAACTGACTTTATATTCTTTTTGTCTTCTAGTAAATGTCATCCCCGTTTTTATTAAATAACGAGGCCACAGCCGATGGTCGACTTCCCCCTGGACTACTAACAGTTTGAGATTCACGACGCCCTTCATCCCTATCATTATTATTGTAATTACTATTAGTATTATTTTCCCTATTTTCAGAGTGGGCACTATTACCGCCTCCAGAATTTGACGTATTTGATCTAAAATTGTAACGAGCGCTCCCATTTTGTTCATTACTCATACCTCTGCCACGCCAATTCGTGTAGGAATGGTTATTATTATTATTATTGGGGTTCCGATTATAAGTTTCATCAATTTCCCTTAAGTAAGCTTCTACTTCATCAAAAGTTCTAGGCATGCAATTTACAATACCTCGTTGAATTTCATTCGGAAAATGATTTTTTAATAAAGAAATAAGCGCACCTTCCTCAAGAGGAGTAGTTAAGAAATTTGCTTCTCTCACCAACTTTAAAAAATAATCAGCCCTTGACCCCCTTTTGTAACACCCAAATTTAATTTTTGAAAAGTTTCCTCTCTGTCACAACCCCCAATACCGACTTAAAATAGCTCTTTAAATTCTTGAAATTCCTTACTTTTTCTTCCTTCAATACACCCCAATCTTGAGCTGAATTGCGTAAATTACTAACGATCAAAGGAACTTTTCTACTTTCAGGAACTCCAGCTTCTAAAAATATTGTTTCCTGTTTTTTAATGAAAGTTACCGGATGCACAGATCCCTCCGGCACAAAGCACAAATTCGTACCCCCCAGATCCTTATATAAACTCATATAATTATGATACCCAAAAGCCCCGGACGTGACGCCCCTGGTCTCTGGTTGGTGTACAGGCACAATACCTTCATCTCTAACATTTTCAACATCGCTAGCTTCTACCTGTTCTTTAACCGATTCAGAAACACGATTTACATCTAAACTTAATTTGCTAATATTTGCAGCAATATTCACGTTCAGTTGTTCAATTGATTCCTTTAGGATGGCATTGTTACAATTCATACTATTAACGGCTGCAACTAGTTGTTTCAACGCCTCTGCGATATCAGGCTCGCCCATTTTATCAGCTTTTTCTAAATTACTTCGATCTTTACTACGCGTATTATACTTATGTGACATTGAATTTCAACAACAGTCAAAAACATATTTCACCTTGAGGTGCGATCATTACTCTTAAGCTCTAAATTACTCTATTTATTTTTGTTCCAAACTAACACAATAAACCCAATGAATTTCTCTGAATTGTCCGCTCACACTTAATACAACTTGGAATGTTATACCTCAATATCCAAACATCAACTATTGTCCGTAAATACAATTAATTAACATGGACCTGGTTGTTGAATAACCGTTAACCCTTATTAGAAATTAAACTGTACTGTTCATTTCAAAAATGTCCTTCAATGTTATCTGAACCTTTTCAAATTCTACGTAAACAACTCGAATCATTTACAGTTCCAGGTATTTGTGTAACAAGAAATCGCCCCACGTTGGGCGCCAAAATAAACTAAGCTCTCTCAGAAAGATCAGACATTCCCGGAGGCGTGGACACGAGTGGCTGCCCTTGTAGATGTCGGCCCAGGCTAGCGGCAACCCCTCCCTGCGGTATTTTCGTGATCCTTTTAGTTTTACCTGTTACAACCTGTGGATATTTAATAATAACTCGTAGATGGATTTATGTAGTTTAATGACTTGTAACCAATATCACAACATAAAAAACAAACAGCTAAATAAAAATTCGCAGCATGCACCGTAACTACAATGCGGCCAGCGGCGTTGTCATTAAAAAACAAACAAAGAAATAATACTACGCTATAACTTATCTGTAAAGTACAATCCCTGATCCACATCAGCATCCTATCACTGCCACACTCTTACGGATCACTTTATAATTTAATTTCAACTCAAAGTTCACAAATTAAACTCAGTTCTAAAACACCCGACACGCGCTAGGATAACATGACGCGCTCCCTCGCGCGCTTAAACTCGACTTACTGTTACCTATCGGACCACTTAAACATTATGGATACTTCTCCCTCATATTATAGGGGCGGCCTAGTACACAGTAAATTACCTTTTGATGTAACAGAATCAAACATTCTAATATTTGAAAAGATAGCTATAGTAAAAGGCTATATTAAGAATAACGAAATAATATTTTTAATAGAAATCCCAATAGTAGAAAGTAACAATTATAATTATTATCATTTATTTGCTTTTCCAACGAAAGTTACTAGCACATACCAAGTAATCATACCCAAAACCAAATTCCTATCCCTAAATGAACTGAGATATGGTTATACAAACGAAAAATGCACTGAAGTAACACCAAACCAATACTTATGTCAATCGATGACGACAACAACCATTCAAGAAGACAGCCCTTGTGAAGTACAACTATTAAAATTCTCAAATCATTACGAAAACTGTGAAGCCAAACAAGTGCAAATAAATAACATGAAAATTCAAAAAGTTACAGAAAACAAATGGATAGCATTTTCCCAACCGAAGTAGTAGCAACCATCCACTGCAATCAAGATGAAAATAACCAAGCATTAATCGAAAGCAAATTAATTACCCTCAAAGAAGATTGTTATGTAAAATTGAAAGAAGAAGTAATCAGAGCTTATCAAGATCGCATATCAACAAAGAAACTTGCAAACTTACCAGAACTACAGTTCAAGATAGAACAACAAGAAGACGAAGAAATAATCAAGAAACCTATGAAGCTAGAGCATCTAGACTTAGACAACCTCAACCACGCTATGAAATTAGTGGAAAGTTACAAAGAACATTTAAGTGAACTCAAAACGTCAAAGTTACATTATGATAATATAAGCGT
Source organism: Platerodrilus igneus (assembly GCA_036346225.1). Classification (NCBI taxonomy): domain Eukaryota; kingdom Metazoa; phylum Arthropoda; class Insecta; order Coleoptera; family Lycidae; genus Platerodrilus; species Platerodrilus igneus. The sequence continues at coordinate 203,173 of JARFIW010001747.1, read as the reverse complement.
TTGGACAATTGTGTTAATCATTTTAATAATTTTTGTAATTATATATGTATCTTACAAAATGTACTTAAGATATAAGAATGAAGGAAACAGTTCTAGATTTAAGGAAACAAAGAGAAAAAAAGAAACGATAAGTATACCCTTAGAAATAATGAATTTTAAATGAAATTGAATAATGAATTTTATGTATTTAAAAATTAAGTAAAACCTTAATTTTTCATTTACGGTGGGAGGAGTTATGTATCCCCCAATTATCTATATGTATTGAATATATTGAATCTAATAGGAATTATTAGAAATTGTTAAATAAAGTACAAGTTCATTGTAACATTGTAATACAAGGATAACCCAGAGAGGTTATCGACAGTTCATGAGAACGGACATGCAACTTTGCATCCGAGAGGGCAGTGATACTGCAGGTGGCAGGTCACAGGCGGTTAACATACCGCAATTACTTAGAATTAAGATTGTTACATTGTAATAAAGTGTACAATTAAGAGAAATGCAGACATGAGATCTGCAAGTTCCCACAGCTGTGTGAGGGACAGGTTATTATAAAAAGCCCGGGAGCTCAAGGCCCGGCAGTCAGTCTTTGAACTCCATACTTCGTTGTTCAAGCTACTCACCTTAGTACAATTATTATTTTTTTGATTAAAGTTATTATGTTATAAGTTATTCAAAATTCCATTGTAATTTCTGTTTCAAGTTAAAATAAATTTGTTAAGTCTTCGGAATTGTTTTTAAAAACACCGCTCCAAAGGCCCGAACCTTAACTCGCGTCACGAATAAGTGGAACGACATTACGAGGTAAAAACGCCGCAATTTTAGACGCTGAGTTTTTATGAGAAACATTGCATCATAATGTTCCATACTATTCTAGTAACTTCTGGATATAGAAAATTTGAGTATATAAGAAAGCGTTTATTAAAAACGGGATTCATTCATTCATTCAATCCTTTCATTCATTCAATTCTTAAATTAGATCGCGAAATGTTGTTTTGATGTTAAGTCGCGAGCTGATACTTTGTGAAAATGGCATTTGAAGTATGCTGTAAGCATACTTAATTATTAGGTTACAATGTATATAGAAGTGCTGTTTTAAACTCAAATTAGAAAAAAATGGAAGTTATTAAATTACAATGAAAAGGAAGATTTAAGCATAATGTACTTTGGTAGCTGCTGTTTGAAATTAGGATTTTAAATATGGAAAATCTTGTAAGCTGATTTGGACATCAATTTAAAATAAGAAGATATTTAATTACGAGGAGCGGTTTTGTAGATTCTGCAAGTATGACTTTTAGATTTGTTTTTAACTGATATAAGAGTATTTGTATTTAGTTTAAGGTAGAATAATAAGTGTTAATCATATAATATTTTTTTTTGTAAAGGATGTTTTTGCCAGGAAAATTTGTGTTCAGAGTTCGCAATATTCAGACCTTTTAATAGATTATCTGAAAGGGATTTTTTGGCCAATCAAACCTTACAAGAGTGGTAATAAACATAACCAGGTAAACCATACCATAAAAAGAAATTTAGTTCTGTAAATTTAAAATAAGGTAAGGCACAATTTTTTTTATAACAAGTGCTTCATAGAAATTATTTTATGTTTGAAAGAAACGAAGTTGTGATGTATGAGAGAAAATATTTTATAGTGCATAAATGCTTTGTGATATTGCTGTCTTTGATTTCATTTTGAAAACTCTGTCAATTCCGTTGAGCTAGCCAGGCAAAGTTAGAATGGAAGGTAAGTGAACAACTTCAAGTTCTGCAAATTGCTGTATCTGAATCACAACACTCTTTCTGCAACGTTCTCAACGCAGCCTTATCATAGCACTCTTTTAGTGACGCCTTAACGTGGACCTTGTCACAGCACTCTTTTAGCGGCGCACCAACGTGCGGCCCGTTGTCATAGCACTCTTTTAGTGGCGCACCAAAGCGAGGCTTACTACATCACTCTTTTAGCGGCACCAACGTGAGGTGTTGTCACAGCAAATATATATATATATATATATATATATATATATATATATTTTTAAAATCGAGCCTCACAGATTGGGCGTCAAATTTGCTGTGATACCACCAAAATCCGGGTACTCCGCTTTTCAAATCGAGCCCCTACGAATTGGATGTCCAGAATGCTGTGAATCCTACGAAAAGCTATTCATTACTTTAACTGTGTTGGTCCATTGACTTTCTTCTGTTAATCGCCTCGGCTGCTCCCCTAGATAACTTTCATCCTCATTCATAAAAAACAAACACATTCCTACCACAAACACGAACGTTAACTCTATTTACATCAATATTCACAATACATTAAAATTTCAAAATTAAATTTTGGCATAAATTTCAGTATCAGAAATTTTCAAGATTACATTTATTATCATTTAAATGTGCATCCTGAATTAAAGTCCTTGTTGGATGCCTACTAATTAATGTAACAATATATGCAGACCGGAGTCTGAGTACAAAGGGAGCATCTACCACCCCTTTACGTTAATTAACCAGGTTCGTCTAATTGAGCTCAAAGACATACCCAAATTTTCATCATAATTCAGAACATCAATACTAAATACCCCTTTCTACTTAAACAAGCAAATTTCATCTTACAATTAAAATTTTATGGTTAGTACAATTTCACTAATGTCCATTTAAAGTAAATCAATTATAAAGTTATTCAACACACACAAATATATCAAAGTTCAAACAAAATAGTATAAATTACCTGAAGGTTACTGCACTCGTAGCTTCAATGTACATCGTCCCTTTTGTTAATCACACCATTCCAACTGGATTATATTTACAGCTTCTGATTCTCAACGCTTTTAAAATTTTCTCCATCACCATTTATTTAAATTTGTCTCAGGGCTTTTCCAGAACTCATCTGTGTATATCTGACCCTTGTTTTGTGGATCCAGACACGTTTATGAACCATTTAATCATTAACACCCCCGAAAATAGCAAAGAAATTCATACTTCTTTCACCAATATATGCCAAAACTGCCTACTTTTGTGTATACATTTGTCGTTGTAAATTTTACTAATTGGTACAGTGATTAATTAACCTTGTATCTAAGTGCACTCAAGTACATTCATGTTAGCACGTAAATAACAAACTGTTTTAAATCACCAAAATATACGAGCAAACTTTAAATTATTCTATCAAACTAAAATGCACTGTTTAACGTCTTGAATCAAGTCGCGGATGTAAGAGAGCTTGTTTATATTCACCTCGGTATATATAGCGGTTAGCCTGTCTGTCGGTCTGTTCCCCAAAACGGACAATTCTAAAGAATTTCGCATGCTAGGTTCCCAGTCCGCAGCTCGGCATGCGATTTTTACGAATTTTGCACTCGTCCCAGTTAAATCTCAGAAATTCTCACACGGCACGCAAACATGTCCGAGAATAACTAATTAAATTTTATACAGAAATAATTGTTTCTACCTCTGATATTTGCATCTTATTTTCAACCAATCGTGACCCTCGTGACGTTGCTCAAATCCCGCCTTTTACTATATGTGTCTTTGCTAGACGCATTTTCTCTTTCCTTTTCTAACCTGTTCGTATTGGTGCAAATTGATATTCTTTATTATCGATTATTTCAGTCCATGTGGACTGTTATCTGGGTTAAATAACCCCGTATCTAGTCTTCCCGTTAATATAAGCGACGGTTTCTCCAACATTCTCTGAAACCATTCGTTATCTGCAAAATTTACGCAGAACGAGCTTTTTAAATAAACCCTGTTTTGTATTTCGTGCTAAAGCATCTGACCGTTTCCAATATCCTTAGAATCGACATGTTTATCTAAACAAATTAAACTGAAATTGCCTTTTAAAATACGCAGGTGTGTTCAAACATCCTACTTCTAACTAACACTTCTAGGATTTGCATTTTATTGGGTTTTTACAAGTTTTTATAGATATTATATGTTACTAACGGTTCAATTAACTCCAATTAAAATAATACCCTTTTAATTTTTAGTGAATCCTAATTAAATATTCAATTATTATCAGTACATTTTGTTTAATACCGGTTACTTAAAATTGAGTTAATTAATATAAATTTTTGCACGTAATTTCTATTTGTTTCTTACGTAGAGCTTGTTAATACTGTTTCTTTTGATATAAAGCGTCTTGTACATGATTTAAATCTCTTATTTTTACTGAAACGAATGAATTTTTATTCTCCACGGTGTTTTAATAAAGCGTATTATCTAATAAAATTCCTTATACACGGTGATTAAAATTATTTTATGTAATTCATTAATTTTCTACCCTGGTCTAAATATGAGTAATATATATCTATATATATTACTGCGATCTTCGATGCTCCACGATTTAGGCGCCATTAATACTGCGATTTTCGATGCTCTACGACTTGGGTGCCATTAATACTGAGATCTTCGATGCTCCACGTGCTGGATTCTTTGCTTATAAAATTTGCCATGGCTGCTTTGCTCACTTTCCTGAAAATAAACTATCTACTCGAAAAATTCTGCTACAGTAAATAGACAACATTTATTTACACTCCAACTAAAATGAATATACAAGCCAAAATCAAAATTAATCTGCTCTCTCTCTCTCTCACCTCATTTACAAATTATATACATTCCCTTTAAGACATACCCTTAACAGTACATTTCAAGATCAATATTTACACCATATAATATATCTAATTCATGTAAAAAGGACAAGCCACAATCTAAATTAGTTTACTCTTTCAAACCTCATGTAAAATTATATACATACCCTTTTATATATGCCCTTAACCGTACATTTCAAGATCAACATTTACAACTGATAATACATCCAATTAATAATAAAAAAAGTAATAGGGCTTCAACACACTTCTTACTCTATCTCTGTTTCAATACGAGCTCATAGTAAAATTTTAACCTTTTAGTGCTAAATTTTGCACACCAATATTCAAACAGACCCTTTTACATTGTATATAATATAAAACAATACCAATACCATAAATTATTCACACAAAAGTATTAAAAATAACCCAAATTAAAATATTCCATCAGAAACTTTCCCATTTTTTGTCCTTTTAGTTAATATACAATTATACGCCCAATCCACAAAGTCATTAATTATATATTTACACATGTACAACAATAAAGCACAGTTACCTGAGATACATATTTACACAAAGACCCTGCTGCCTAAAACTGCTGCATGCACGAACACCTCGATCTTGGATAGCTTCCTCCAACTTCTGATGTAACCAAATTTACCACGAGGTCCTCTATCATCAACCAAACTACTGTGGTACCTCAAACCTCTTCTTCTATGACCATAGTATTTGATAATAAACCAAATTGATTATGCGCCAACATTTACTCCAAACTAATTGCATTATTTTCACAATAAGTGCAAAATAAAATCAAATTGCTTTTACTTAAGAGTGTTTATCGTACTTCAAAAGATTATGCAATCGAATAAGCATATCGAAGTCTCAGAGTCGTAGTATAATAATAAACTAAGGGCGTAAGAACGTCGAGAAATAAGAGAGATTCCAATGAAATTCCTGCAGCTTATATCCACGTTCTGCACCTCCAAAAACTGTTACAATTCCTAAAATCAACGAGGCCAAATTCCTGCTTTCCACAAACCGCCCCACACTCACAACTCGCGTATACAACACTTCTACGTATTCCTTACCAAACGCCATTCTTAGTTACGCAACTTAAAAACACTTCTCTGAAAATCAAGTTGAAGCTAACGACCACTGCATGTGTACTAATGTTTTCATAGTATTTTTAAAAATCGATACTCAAAACAACCTTGGCATTTAACCCAAGTCCACTACAACTAACATTTAAGATACTCCTCTAACGAACATGTCATCTCCATCTCACTCCTACCTACGCACTCAAATCGCCTTTCTCTGTATAACGGACGACTGCTACACCATCCTATTCTGCTTATACTCAAGTTTTATGTCCTTTTTACATGTCCTAAATTTATTTCTCGCCCCGCTAATTGACGTCTAACTAAACTACCTGAAATCGGTGTTGTTTGTTTAAGTCTTATCTCCCCTATTTAATAATACAAGGAAAAATGAAACGATTTAAAATCGAGCTAAAAGCTTTTAGAAATATTCCTACCAACTTGTCTGTAATTTAATAAGAACGTTAAATGTGTGTTTAAAAATCTGAAATTTAAATGCCCTATAATACACGGAATGTTTCTTGTAACTAATGTGCTATATTTTCTGAGTAATTATCTAAAAGATTACGAAAATTAAATTTTAACTTCCTGAAATTTACTGAAAAATTACTACATTCTAAACTATTTACTTTAAAAGAGTTATTTGATATATTTTCACATGCTGAATGCCAAATCAGTTTCAAAAATGAAAAATAACACCCTTTCAGCCCCCAAATATCACAGTAATATATATATATATATATATATATAATATATATAATATATATATATATATATATATATATTGCTGTGATAAGGTTGCTAAGGGTGCACGTTATAGTAAAGGTCGTTCGGAATGAGTAATTAGAATAATCAGCAGAAAACTACACTTATTTAAGGAGATAATTAAGAAATAAACATAGTTTGTAGATAGTAAGTAGTCAACACCCTGTATATAGAGTAGAGATAGTTTTGGGCGACGCAGGTAAACATAGGAAGACGCATAGTTGGCGTAGGAATGAAAAATACATGTATTAAGTAGATAGTAAATATTAAATACCCTGTAGATAAAGTTTAGTTAATTTAGGTAAAACAAATAAGGATATTTTTCAGTGGAAGCACGCGTATATTGAGAAATAAATAATAAAGTGTAATTAGACACGCATTAAGAAGAAGAGTTCCAGACGATTAAATTAATACGGATATAGAAATAGAGTTTCAGGTAGTTAATATAAATGCGCACAAAGATCTAACCATTTTGATAAGAGAAATGATTAAAAATTGCGTGAATCGCATGTAAACATGAAAATTTAAAGTCGGGTTGCATCAGTTGTTTATAGAAAAGCAAGTAATCTATCAAAATACAGCATGTTGACAATGAAAGACAGCTGCGGGCAGGTTGTGATTATGGGAAAACGTGGAGCATTACATCAGAAACTGCTCTAAATAAAATTATTTGATTGGTCAGAGACAAGCGACGAGTTCTAGACCAAACCCACGGATGGAGTGGGAATTCGAGATTATATTAGCAAGCACCTTGATAAGAAAGTCAGTTTTAAACTCAATGAAGGCTGAAGTGCATTGCCATTAAACAAAGTAGTACGTAATAAGTATAAAAGTGAAAAATAAAATGAGTGCGAATATGAAGATTACAATTGCCGTTTAAACGTAAGTACGTTTTAATGAATTTATTGTAAACTAAGACATAAAATAATAGGGTTTCGAGGTCTGAGGGAAATAAACTAGGATTCTGATGTTAAGAAAAAAATACAGTAATACAATTTAAATGTCAAGGGGAAAAGAAGAATAATACAATCTTGAAGTACAGGGGTGAAACAAACTACAATTTTAAGTCTGGGGCAAGAATGATGAAAGTCTAAGTTTGAAGAATTGAAATAAATTGGGGTATATAATTTAATGGTGGTGGTCCACAGTGTAATAATTTGAATGGAATCCAGAATTGGGGAAGATCATTTTTATTGGAAGCGTCGATGTGAAAAAGATAAAACCAGGTCAGATTTTTAGTTATAAGACATGTGTTTTTCTATATGAATTTTTATTTTATTTTAATATTGAATTTGCTAAATATGATATGCTTGTGAAGAAGTCAACAAAAGAGGTTGCATACGTATTGAATGAGTAATATGAAAACAGGTTTAGAATATTCTACACTTTGTTGGTAAAGATAATAAATTTTCTTTGGTGACTTTGGGTTTTTGAGTACATACTAGATGGTTGTTAATAAATGAAATTTATAAGAAATGTATTACAAATAATTTCAAAAGCTGTACATAACATATTGGTTTCATTATATAAAATCTAAATTTACTGAATTTTATAATTGCAAATAAATGCTAGCCGAGATCATAAGATTTAAATAGTACAAAGGCGGAGCCACAAGTTGAATAGGAAAAAGATAACCCGCAAGGCGGTAACGTATCGAATTTTGCCATTGGTACATAGAGTTGTTTAAAGATAAAGTCCAGTTGATACCCACATTAAGAAAACAGCTGGAGGAGGAGATAATTACACTTAATCGTGAATATTAAAATGGTGGTCCAATAATTTAGAGTACGTAGCAAATAAATAATGCAGCCCAAAGTAGGGGCGTGATAATTCCGCTAAAGTTCATAGCAATAAATATAACAACCCAAAGTAGGGGCATGATGAGTATTTAATATCATAGCAATATATATATATATATATATATATATATATATTCCCACGACCCCTATGACTTAATCTACCCTTAAACTACCCTATTTTCACAGCATTATTCCCCAAATTAAAATAGAAAATTTTGACCAATGCAATTTTTGGCGCCCAACGTGAAATTAAATCCCCATTGATGAAAATTCTTATATTTTTATTTCATTCGCTAACTCTTTTGTTTTCAATTGTTCCCCCAATATTATTTGCAAAATCTAATTAATCCCTATTTCTAAATTGCTATCTATACCTATCTTAACTTATGATTCTTATTTACACAAGGCTCTATACTAAACATTTTTCTCCCTAATTTCTATCTATCTATACTTTTTCCATTTCTCCTAATTTTACACTACCTATTGTAATCTGCTAGTATTTCACTCTTTATTTGTCTATACTTTTACTATTTCTCCTCAATTTACACTACATTTGTAATCTATTAATGTTCCACTCTCTATTTATCTATACTTTTCCTATTTTTCCTAAATTGACACTACCTTATAATCTACTAATATTTCAATCTCTATTTGTGTATACTTTCCCATTTCTCCTCAATTTACACTACATTTGTACTCTACTAATATTTCACTTTTTATTTGTCTATACCTTTCCTATTTTTCCTAAATTCCTACAACGTATCATCATCTCTTCTTATTTCTCCTGTTTCTCTATCTCAATTTATCTATACTCTTTCCATTTACACATACTTTTCCCATTCTTCATAAATGTATCATCATCTCTTCCCATTTCTATTAAACCACTCCTATTTATTTATACTTTTTTCATTTACATATACCACTCTGTTTATCTATACTTTTACTTATTTACATCAACCTATACTAAATATTGTTTTCTTCAAATATTTCTACTAGTTTCTATTTACATATTTCTTCCCATTTCCATCAACCTATACTACACCTACTTTTCCTAAACCTATCCTAATTTATTATTAACCTATCCTATTTTATAATTATATCCCCATTTACTTCCCCTATCTACACTAGTTTACATTGCAGTATGTACACTTTTTCTCCATTATTAAAAGTTTTTTCTCTGCAATTATTTTATCCTTCTTACTTCCACTACATACTCTCTTTTCAAACTTATTTTCTGAAGTTAACTTATTATTTGTATTATTTTTCCCCTTAATACATTTTATTTCATATCCCAAAAACTTTGTTTCCCCTTTAAAGAACTCACATTTCTTCTTGTTTACTTTTCTCCCTACAAAATTTAATTTCAACAAAATTCGTTCAGTCTTTTCCAAAATTTAACATGTCACTCCCAAATTCTTCATACGATTCCCATATCACATCCTTATTTGCTAACAAACCAAAAGGAACCACTTCACACTTATAAATTTGCCCTTTTAAACCGGTATATTTTCTTGATTCGCGTTCTGGTGGAATTACATTAAACGGCTCTGTGTCTATAACTTCTAATTTATGCACATGCCCTGTTGCTATTCAAGATTCTGATCTTATTAATTCAGAATTCTTCATGAATAATGCCTTCACCCTATCTTTTATTTCTTCTAGACATTTTATTTCATCATCTATATCCCCCTCTACATCAACTTCAACCTCAAATTGATTAATATTTAAACAGTCTCCTTCGACTACAACACTTTCCTCATTATCCCATTTTATACATTCCCCTTTTACATCTATTACCTTTCCTTCAGAATTTATCTCAGATCCCAACTTATCAATATATGTCCATACCAAATACTACATCTACTCTTAACCCCGGCACTATTATAAATTCATTCTCAAACTTCATCTTACCCACTTCACATTCCAAAATTATTATCTTATTCACACTTGCAAATCTCTAGCTATTCGGTGCTATTAAATTAAACTTCCTAATAGGCATCATTCTCCCCATTAACTTTTCCCGTTTAACAAAATCTTCAGACACTAACGACGCTTCTGCTCCCGTATCAATGTGTTCCACCTCTACTATTTCCAATTTTCAATTTAATTATCGGTAATAAGCTTTTATTCAAATCCTTTTCCATTTCACATTTTATATATTTGCGCTGGTGTTCATATTCATTGGTTCTTAAGGGTCTACTTGGTTTGTCCTTATTCAAAAATCCTGATTCGACGTAGATGGTCTTACCTGACTCGTAACTTCTGCATAGGTACGGTTCGTTCTTATTGGTTGTGCTGATTGTTCTCGATGTCGTGCTTGTGGCGTACACTGATTTATGTTCGTGTCGTGGTTTGTTTGCTCTGTTTCTCTTCTTGGGGTGTCCTTCTAAAATTATTGTCATTGTAGTTATTTCTATAAAAATTTCCCCTATAATTTTCCCTATTATTCGATCTATTATTTTCTGTACTTCTTTGCATTCTAACTATGTTTTCTCGTTGTATTTGTATCATCCTACCTTCCGCCACACGACTCTGTCCTAACTCATCACAACGTTGTAAATATTCCAGGAAGATCTCCCTATTTACAATATTTTAAATCATCACATAATGTCTTATCTCTTCTCCAAAATGTCCCGCTAAGTACTTTATGGTTTGTGTTTCTTCAATCGGAGGATCTAATTGCTTCGCTATACTGAATTTTTGTATGGCGTATAACTCTCGTGTCATCCCTAAGTTCTGATTATATTTTCCTGTAATTAAATTATCTTGCGCCTTGTATTGTTGATTGTCCCCCCAAAATTTTCTTAAAAATCTACTCTCAAATTTCTGAAATCTTCCTATCTCCTTTTCTATCAAATCAAACCATATTTCCGCGCTTCCTTTTAACATTGACCTAACGAAATTTAAATTGTACCTTTCATCCGTTGATCCCTGTATTAATTTTCTTATATTATTCAAAAATATTTTTGGATTCACCTTGTTGTCTCCGTAAAATTTGGAATATTGCTCAACTGATATTTCAGGTCTATTTATCTTAGTGTATTGCCCCTGATTCCTACCAGCATTTTCGAATTCTGATTTTAAATTGCCTAATTCCCCATTTACATCATTAAGTCCTATCTCACAATTTCCTTGAATTTCCTGCATCTTTTTACCTAAATCTGTAATCCGATGATTAGTTTCCTTTTCACACGTTTCCTGATCTAATTTAACTTTCCAAACCTCGTCCCTAACTTTATCCACATCGTCCATGATTCTAATAAATTTATTCTCAAATTGTACCTGCATTTCCGCGATTGTTTGATTTATTTTTTTTAATCCATTGCTTATTGTTTTTATTTCGGCACCTAGCTTTTCTACATTTTCCTTAATCTGCATCTTAATATTTTACATGGTCTCTTCGCTTTTGTATATTTTTCTATTTAAAGCTAATAAAATAGACATCATTTCAGATTGTTGTGATATCTGCTGTTCTTCACTTTGACTTCGTGTTAATTGTTGCCCTTGCATTTCCGTTGATACATCCTGTAAAATTACGCTTTCTTGAGACCCTATTTCTACCCCTTGATTCCTTAATGCTTCTCTAGTTTCCTTTATTCGTTTCTCCATTTTTATTTAATTTCAAAACTTTTAAAATTTTTAATATTTCAAAAATTCCTTGCAGATATTTAATTTCCTAACCCTTATACTTTTAAATTAAATTTTATTCGTGCGTCTACAATTTTTAATTTCTAAATTTCTCGCTCCTACAATATTTAATTTTTAAATTTCTTTTTGTGGTGTTCGAGCCCCTACGATTTGGGTCGCCATATAATTGCTGTGATATTCGCCCCACGATTGGACAATTTTATCATGAAAAGTACGTAATTCGCAAATTATGCAAAAAGTAAACATTTTACACCCTGTATAAGAATCACAATTGACTTTAATTAATGCCAAGAAGCAAACATATTCAGTAACATACATAACTCTGTGCGCAATTAAATTCATTTAAATCAGAAAAGCATTAATAAATTCTAAACAAATACGCATTAAGAGCATTGAAAGCTCGAAATCATGATTAGAATTCTGGTAAAATACGACATGCAATGGTACAAAGAAATAACAAAGCATCTTCGAAATAATCGCACATTTAAAAACCAATTTGTTTCGAAAACGCAGAATGTAAAGAAACACATTCAATGTACGTCATGATAGAAATTCGCGTACCTGATTTTTAACATGAAATAGATTCAAAACCCAAAACATTATCTTGACAAAATAGTCATAAGTTTGTCTACATGAGAAGTCGAGGTAAGATTTCCAATAATAACACCAAACAGATGGGTAAAAGTTCATGAATTGTAGAAATCCACCATATAGAACTGGTGACCATAGCATTGTTCCGGCGTGCTATTATCAAAATAATACCTGAGAAATGCCCACAGTGTTGAAAATATCCTACACCAGGCCTTAAACCTTGACCGTAGTACGCCGATAACCAATCCCGTCACATGGGGCGTCACTTTATATATCACTCAAACTTGATAAACAGAGAGTCTTCTTTCAACCTGAGCACGATCCACATCGGTTTAACTTAAATATGTATGTCAAGTAAAATAGAAAATTAATTAATTATATTTTTTAAAGTGGTGATAGAAAAGTCGTTAAAAATTAAAAGAATAGTAAAAAATATACGAGAAAGTTTGCCGTTAATTGGAAAAACGGTTCTGGGGAATCTAAGAAATCTGGGGAGATCTAAGAAATCTGGGGACTCTAAGCAATGTAAGTAATAAATAAAAAATCTAAGGAATAAATTAAAACTCCAAGTAATAAGCTGAAATCTGGGAAACTCTAAGAAATAAATCCAAATTTAAATCACTCTAAAATTGCATAAAATATTGGTTTGCATCCACACATCGGAGCACAGAACAGAGAATTGTTTTAAGCATTGAATGGGGTTTGGCCAAGTGGTATCATAAAATCAACAGAAAGCAATCCAGGGGTACTGGTTCACAGCACGCAGTAACAGAACATAAAGACACTCAAGGAAACTACAGGTCAGAACTCTTAGCTTAGTATATCGCCATATATATATATATATATATATATATATATATATATTGCTATGATAATAGGGTAGTTTAAGGGTAGATTAAGTCATAGGGGTCGTAGGATAAATATAAACAACTTCAACTTTAAGAAAATCAAATGATTTCAGAAATTATAAGAGTAGATCGACTATTCTACATAATGTCAATTAAGAGGACACTATATAAAAGATATGGAATTAAATGCATGAGAACATAAATATGTTTAAGCATAGTTTACAAGTAAAGATAAGATTTGAAAACGCAACAAATTACATCAAAATTAAATTACCAGGAAACATAAATTGGCATTACAAATATTTAACAATTGCGTTGAAAATATCAACCTAAACGCATAGTAAATAATTCATTATTAGAAAATCGCTACGTGACTAGAGAAGAACACATTTGTTCAGAAAACCAACATTCCGTGGCAAACGAATAAGCACAAGGCGGTTCAATTATATGATAAACTGACAAACATCAAATACGTGACTTGATGAATAGCCAAAAGTTGGAAACCCTAGAATAATACTGCAATATACTGAATGCGGACGTGATGAATTGAGCATTCGTCGAAGATTTAAACTAGGTAATTTGTAAAAATTCCGAGTTCTGCCAGATAAGGCAAAAGTACCAGCCTTGATTGTAAACACGCCGATGAAAACTATTGGAAGAAAGGCTTATATATATATATATATATATATACGATTGTAACGTCTCAGGTGGGGTTATTGCTTATTAGGGTGTAGGCTTTTAATGATACACGAGTAACATTAGTAATGTAATATGTAATTAAGAGGCCACACGCCGTGCGCTCTTATTGACATATTAAATACGACTGTCCTTTAGCAATAGCCAGGCGTGTGGCCTGATAACCACCTGCTATATTATTTATACATAATAGATAATGTAAACAAATGCGTACGTTTTGTTTAGATATATCACATTTTCCTCTACAAAATTTTTAACAATATAAACCTATTGTAAAATAAGAAAACAATTCAAAAATATCTAAATTATAACTTAACCATATTATAATCCCAAAAATATTTGAATTATAACTTAACAATATATAATCCCGCAAAAATATAAAAACCAAAATCAACTTATACTTCAAACCGCTTAACCGGTTTCCTAATCCTATCAAGGTATCGTCTAGCAATGGGAGAACTTTCCATGGAACTATCAGTATTTAATTTACCAGGTTTAACATTTATAACGTCAGGTGATCGCTCGACCGGCACGATAGGGAGGTTGAATTTCGCCTGACTACTACTGTTGGGTGAATATCTCCAGCCACTTCCGGTAAGGAGGAGAGTTCAGAAACAATATCCGTGGAAGGTTCCATGCCTTCACTTTCTGAGTTAGTAAGAGGTGCATCGATAGCTACTAGCTGATCGATGTGCCGTCTCCACGTAATACCCGAACTTAGCTTGACTACATACATAGTAGGGCTAATTTGTTTCACGATAATTCCGTCTATCCATTTATTTTTGATCTGTAATCCCTAACAAGTACAGGTTGATTTATAAATAAAACACGAGTTTTGCTACCGCCTGTATACAATTTTTGTTTAGTCTGATTAGCTCTTACACTACCAGACAGGTTCGGTCTTAATAAATCTAACCGAGTTCTTAAAGAACGGTTGAACATTAATTTGGCGGGTGTTTCGTTGGTGGTTGCATGCACAGAATTCCGATAATCAAAAAGGATTCTGCTTAAAGCCACCGAAACGTCTATATTGTCTCGGAATGCACACTTTAATTTAGATTTTGCATATTTAACCGAGTTTTCGGCTTGCCCGTTTGACTGCGGGTGATACGGCGCCGAACTCGTATGTTTAATGCCATTAGAATTAAAAAATGAATCTAATTCGGCTGAATTAAATGGAGGTCCGTTGTCGGTGTGAACCGACACGGGTAATCCAAAACGTGCAAATAATTGTCTTAAAATATCGACTGCTTGTTTAGCCGACGTTGAAGATGTTTCGAAAACCTCTAACCACTTAGAGTGAACATCCACGATAATTAGATACAATTTCCTTTTAACGGTCCCAAATAATCTAAGTGCAACCTTTCCCATGGTTTACTTGGGTAATGCCAATGATGTAATTCGCTTTTCGCGGGTTTGCTCGCTCTAACAAACATGACGAACAGTTTCTGATTAGGTTTTCGATATCGTCATCTATATTGGGCCACCAGACATACGATCTAGCAACCGACTTAGTTTTACATATGCCCAAATGACTGGCATGTAATTCATTTAATACGTAAGCTCGTAAACTACTAGGAACAATGACTTTGTATCCCCACATTAACACTCCTTGTTCCACGGCTATCTCGTCTTTCTTTTGAAAAAAAGTTAACAACTCTCTGTCCTCTTTGGGTACAGAGCATGGCCATCCATGCATAACATAACCATAAATTTTGTTAAGCCGGATGTCTTTTGTGTTGCCCTGCGAACATCTTCGCACGTTATTGGAAATGAACTTTCTTTAACGCAATGTAAATAAGTTCCAAGCCACAATAACTCTGCGTCGCCTTCCACATGTTTAGTACTGAGTGGCATCCTTGACAATGCATCAGCACAATTTTTATCAGATTTGACATAATTAATATCAAAATCGTACCCTGATAAAAACAAAGCGTATCTCTGCAGCCTGCTGGCTGCAAATACTGGCAACCCTCGCTTAGGTCCAAAAATACTGACCAATGGTTTGTGATCACTCCTGAGAGTGAAATGACGCCCATATAAATATTGGTGGAATTTTTTTATTCCATAAACCACTGCCAATGCCTCTTTATCAATTTGAGAGTATTGTACTTCTGTGGGTGACAAAGTACGCGACCCAAAAGCAACTGGCCTCTCTATGCCCTCCGCCATAATACTAAGCACGCACCCTAAACCGGTACTACTCGCATCTACCGTAAGTATTGCTGGAACCTGGGGTCGAGTGTGCTAGTATTGGAGCACTAGTTAAGACTTGCTTTATTTTATTAAATGCCGTCATACAATCTTTGTTAAAGTTAAAATCACATCCTTTTTAACAGATTGTATAAAGGAAATAAAATAGTAGATAAGTTGGAAACAAATTTTGCGTAAAATCCTACTAAACCTATGAACGATTTAACTTCCGTTACGTTTTTTGGAACGGGCGCTTGCACAATAGCCTGCACCTTAGCTGGCGATGTGTGCAACCCCTCTTTATCAATTGTAAATCCCAAAAATTCTAATTGTGGTTTGAAAACTCACATTTTTCTCGCTGAACCGTAAAACCCACTTTTCCGAGTCGTAAAAACTTCTTTAATTTTTTAATGTGGAGGTCATTATCTGGAGCTGATAATAAAATGTCGTCTAAAAATACGATGACACCTGGTATTCCTTGTAAAGTTTGCTCGATTTGTCTTTGAAAATACCAGGAGCCGACGAAATACCATAAGGCATGCGCTTGTCGAAAACAAACCTTTATGAGTGATCCACACATCGGAGTACAGAACGGAGAATTGTTTTAAGCATTGAATGGGGTTTGGCCAAGCAGTATCATAAAATCAACAGAAAGCAATCCAGGGGTACTGGTTCACAGCACGCAGTAACCAGAACATAAAGACACTCAAGGAAACTACAGGTCAGAACTCTTAGCTTAGTATATCGGCATGCAGCGTTATCATAGCAATATATATATATATATATATATATATATTGCTATGATAATAGGGTAGTTTAAGGGTAGATTAAAGCATAGAGGTCGTAGGATAAATATAAACAACTTCAACTTTAAGAAAATCAAATGATTCCAGAAAATATAAGAGTAGATTGACTATACTACATAATGTCAATTAAGAGGACACTGTATATAAAAGATATGGAATTAAATGCATGATAACATAAATATGTTTAGGCATAGTTTACAAGTAAAGATAAGATTTGAAAACGCAACAAATTGCATCAAAATTAAATTACCGGGAAACATAGATAAATTGGCATTAAAATATTTAACAATTGCGTCAAAAATATCAACGTAAACGCATCGTAAATAATTCATTATTAGAAAATCGCTACGTGACTAGAAAAGAACACATTTGTTCAGAAAACCAAATTTCCGTGGCAAACGAATAAACACAAGGCGGTTCAATTATATTATAAACTGACAAACACCAAGTACGTGACTTGATGAAAAGCCAAAAGTTAGAAATCCTAGAATAATACTGCAATATACTGAATGCGGACGTGATGAATTGAGCATTCGAGGAAGATTTAAACTAGGTAATTTGTAAAAATTCAGAGTTCTGCCAGATAAGGCAAAAGTACTAGCCTTGATTGTAAACACATCAATGAAAACTATTGGAAGAAAGGCTTATATATATATATATATATATATATACGATTGTAACGTCTCAGGTGGGGTTATTGCTTATTAGGGGTGTAGGCTTTTAATGATACACGAGTAACATTAGTAATGTAATATGTAATTAAGAGGCCACACGCCGTGCGCTCTTATTGACATATTAAATACGACTGTCCTTTAGCAATAGCCAGGCGTGTGGCCTGATAACCACCTGCTATATTATTTATACATAATAGATAATGTAAACAAATGCGTACGTTTTGTTTAGATATATCACATTTTCCTCTACAAAATTTTTTAACAATATAAACCTATTGTAAAATAAGAAAACAATTCAAAAAATATCTAAATTATAACTTAACCATATTATAATCCCGCAAAATATTTGAATTATAACTTAACAATATATAATCCCGCAAAAATATAAAAAACCAAAATCAACTTATACTTCAAACCGCTTAACCGGTTTCCTAATCCTATCAAGGTATCGTCTAGCAATGGGAGAACTTTCCATGGAACTATCAGTATTTAATTTACCAGGTTTAACATTTATAACGTCAGGTGATCGCTCGACCGGCACGATAGGGGAGGTTGAATTTCGCCTGACTACTACTGTTGGGTGAATATCTCCAGCCACTTCCGGTAAGGAGGAGAGTTCAGAAACAATATCCGTGGAAGGTTCCATGCCTTCACTTTCTGAGTTAGTAAGAGGTGCATCGATAGCTACTAGCTGATCGATGTGCCGTCTCCACGTAATACCCGAACTTAGCTTGACTACATACATAGTAGGGCTAATTTGTTTCACGATAATTCCGTCTATCCATTTATTTTTTGATCTGTAATCCCTAACAAGTACAGGTTGATTTATAAATAAAACACGAGTTTTGCTACCGCCTGTATACAATTTTTGTTTAGTCTGATTAGCTCTTACACTACCAGACAGGTTCGGTCTTAATAAATCTAACCGAGTTCTTAAAGAACGGTTGAACATTAATTTGGCGGGTGTTTCGTTGGTGGTTGCATGCACAGAATTCCGATAATCAAAAAGGATTCTGCTTAAAGCCACCGAAACGTCTATATTGTCTCGGAATGCACACTTTAATTTAGATTTTGCATATTTAACCGAGTTTTCGGCTTGCCCGTTTGACTGCGGGTGATACGGCGCCGAACTCGTATGTTTAATGCCATTAGAATTAAAAAATGAATCTAATTCGGCTGAATTAAATGGAGGTCCGTTGTCGGTGTGAACCGACACGGGTAATCCAAAACGTGCAAATAATTGTCTTAAAATATCGACTGCTTGTTTAGCCGACGTTGAAGATGTTTGAAAACCTCTAACCACTTAGAGTGAACATCCACGATAATTAGATACAATTTCCTTTTAACGGTCCCAAATA
Source organism: Platerodrilus igneus (assembly GCA_036346225.1). Classification (NCBI taxonomy): domain Eukaryota; kingdom Metazoa; phylum Arthropoda; class Insecta; order Coleoptera; family Lycidae; genus Platerodrilus; species Platerodrilus igneus. The sequence continues at coordinate 184,124 of JARFIW010001747.1, read as the reverse complement.
ATCTAAGTGCAACCTTTCCCATGGTTTACTTGGGTAATGCCAATGATGTAATTCGCTTTTCGCGGGTTTGCTCGCTCTAACAAACATGACGAACAGTTTCTGATTAGGTTTTCGATATCGTCATCTATATTGGGCCACCAGACATACGATCTAGCAACCGACTTAGTTTTACATATGCCCAAATGACTGGCATGTAATTCATTTAATACGTAAGCTCGTAAACTACTAGGAACAATGACTTTGTATCCCCACATTAACACTCCTTGTTCCACGGCTATCTCGTCTTTCTTTTGAAAAAAAGTTAACAACTCTCTGTCCTCTTTGGGTACAGAGCATGGCCATCCATGCATAACATAACCATAAATTTTGTTAAGCCGGATGTCTTTTGTGTTGCCCTGCGAACATCTTCGCACGTTATTGGAAATGAACTTTCTTTAACGCAATGTAAATAAGTTCCAAGCCACAATAACTCTGCGTCGCCTTCCACATGTTTAGTACTGAGTGGCATCCTTGACAATGCATCAGCACAATTTTTATCAGATTTGACATAATTAATATCAAAATCGTACCCTGATAAAAACAAAGCGTATCTCTGCAGCCTGCTGGCTGCAAATACTGGCAACCCTCGCTTAGGTCCAAAAATACTGACCAATGGTTTGTGATCACTCCTGAGAGTGAAATGACGCCCATATAAATATTGGTGGAATTTTTTTATTCCATAAACCACTGCCAATGCCTCTTTATCAATTTGAGAGTATTGTACTTCTGTGGGTGACAAAGTACGCGACCCAAAAGCAACTGGCCTCTCTATGCCCTCCGCCATAATACTAAGCACGCACCCTAAACCGGTACTACTCGCATCTACCGTAAGTATTGCTGGAACCTGGGGGTCGTAGTGTGCTAGTATTGGAGCACTAGTTAAGACTTGCTTTATTTTATTAAATGCCGTCATACAATCTTTGTTAAAGTTAAAAATCACATCCTTTTTTAACAGATTGTATAAAGGAAATAAAATAGTAGATAAGTTGGAAACAAATTTTGCGTAAAATCCTACTAAACCTATGAACGATTTAACTTCCGTTACGTTTTTTGGAACGGGCGCTTGCACAATAGCCTGCACCTTAGCTGGCGATGTGTGCAACCCCTCTTTATCAATTGTAAATCCCAAAAATTCTAATTGTGGTTTGAAAAACTCACATTTTTCTCGCTGAACCGTAAAACCCACTTTTCCGAGTCGTGTAAAAACTTCTTTTAATTTTTTAATGTGGAGGTCATTATCTGGAGCTGATAATAAAATGTCGTCTAAAAATACGATGACACCTGGTATTCCTTGTAAAGTTTGCTCGATTTGTCTTTGAAAATACCAGGAGCCGACGAAATACCATAAGGCATGCGCTTGTACGAAAACAAACCTTTATGAGTGCTTATCGTGCATAATTTAGAACTTTCGGAACTCAACTTGAGCTGCATATAAGCATTACTTAAATCGATTTTACTGTACAACTCTCCTTTTTGCAATTCATTAAATAAATCCTCTATTCGTGGAATAGGGTGTCGGTCAACTTGTAAATAAGGGTTTAACGTAACCTTAAAATCGCCACAAATTCTAACGGTTCCGTTTCTGTTTATTATTGGTACTATCGGTGTACCCCATTCCGAACTTTCTACCGGACATATAACAGCGGCGTCGATTAGACGTTCGAGTTCCTCTTCCACTTTAGCCTTTAGTGTGAAAGGAAGGGCCCTAGGTTTATAATACCTCGGCTTAGCATCCTCCTTTAAATATAATTTAACCGGGGTCCTACATATTTGCCTAATTCTTTCGTGAATACCTCAGGAAAATTTGTTATTATTTCACTTATTTGTTTTTCCCGAATTGGCTTCTCATTATTATTCTTTTGTATTTTCGTAATATACAAGTTAGTTTTAGGAACATATGCAATGTTTAACGCTTGGATCCACTCACGGCCTAAGAGAGGATGAGATCCGTTTTAATGACATACAATTCGAGATTTTTATTAATCCCATTATACTGGACTTCGACTAATATTTTGCCTAACGGTAAAATTTGCTCATTTGTATAGGAACTAAGTGAAATATCACTAGGTAACAATTTACAAAATGTAACTTCTCTTTATAAAATTCTCACTAACAACGCTAACCGATGCGCCAGTATCAATTTCAAAACATACTAACAATTTTTCTACCTTTACGCTAACTTTGAAAGGATCAACTCTATTAGTATTATTATCTATTTTACAAATAAGACTATCTTCCGTCAACTTAAACAAATTTGACACGTCATAAACGATGTCCTCATCCTGTGCCGGAACCACATGGTTCACAGTTTCTACATAATTATGCGATTTTCGTGATTTGCTGAAATCTCTAAGTGCACCACCACCACCACTACCAGCTTTATCAAATGAATTGTTGCACTTACCCAAACGAGATCGACATACCTTGGCTAGATGATTTTTTTTTTCACAAAAATGGCACTTACTACCTCTGAACCGACACTCTTTTTAAAATGGCCTAACTGCCCACAGCAATTACACTGCACTTTTGTGTGGTATCACTGGTATCCTTTGGTTGCCTTGAAAATGCGTAGCACTTCTCCAATTTGATGTTGTGGGAGGTTCGTTTAACCCGCCCGCGAACCCGAGGGTGTGCTACCATTTTATGCATTCTGCCACCATTATTACCTCCGATTGCTAACGAAGCTGCATTTTTCTGCTGCTTCAATCGAAGACACAATCGCCACCGCCTTATCGAAAGTAAGATCTACTTCCCTAACAGCCGTTGCTTCGTTGAATCACTTGAATTCCACTTACTAACCGATCCGTAAGTAATCTTTAAGATTAGCTCGAATTCACAATGTGTAGATAATTTTTAAATTCGCGACATACTGTGCAACTGTTTCATTTTCTAATTGATTCCTCACACTAAATTTATAGCGTTCCGCGATAAACGAAGGTTTGGGATACAGGTGGTCTTTAATTATTTTATTTAATTGTTCGTAAGTTTTCGTAGACGGTTTATCTGGTGTACATAAGTCACGTAAAGGTTAAAAGTTTTAACACCCACGACCGTAAGAAGTGTGCAAACTTTTTTACTTTCCGTAATGTTATTGCAAATTAAGAATAACTCAAAACGTTCGATATAAGAATCCCACGATTCTTCATTCGCATCGAATTCTTTTACACTACCAATAATTCCAGACATTTTAAGCCTTAATCACCGAAATCGCTTCAATAACAACGCTTTTTCTAATTTCTAAACCCGCTTTTACGTTCTACAATAATGTAAAGATAAACAACATAGCACGCGGCGTTAACAAACCCGGCGCAAACCAAATTACCCTCACTACCGTGTTTTTGAACGTAAAATTATTCCAATATCCTCGTCGCCATGTAACGTCTCAGGTGGGGTTATTGCTTATTAGGGGTGTAGGCTTTTAATGATACACGAGTAACATTAGTAATGTAATATGTAATTAAGAGGCCACACGCCGTGCGCTCTTATTGACATATTAAATACGACTGTCCTTTAGCAATAGCCAGGCGTGTGGCCTGATAACCACCTGCTATATTATTTATACATAATAGATAATGTAAACAAATGCGTACATTTTGTTTAGATATATCACAACGATAGAAATTGAACAACATTTTAGTCTATATTTAACTGAGCAACAACTGTGTTTGAAGGTGGTAAAAACTCACGTAACTAGTGAAATAAAAAGTAAATAAATGAAAGTACAAGAATTTTGTGCAACAAAATATAAACCGATCTACAGATAGACGTAAGCTAAATGACTTAAGTAAATTCATTTCTAATATTAACAAAACAGGGCTCCAATTTGGGACGTTTAATTTTGGACATACTTTAATTTGGCGATACTTTGATTTTGGACGTACTTTAATTTGGTAAGACTTTAATTGGAAGCGATTTATGGGAGGCGATTCTTATATGGGGACGGCATTTTGTTGATGCCATTTTGTGGAGATAATTTGTTGATGTCTTAATGCAAACATAAAATACCAGGATGGAACTCCAGAACCCATTCCAAGTTAGCAATTTTAATACACTTTATTATTGAAAGACTGTTTTCAATTTAATATTTGCTATATATTGTATATTTGTAAAAGTCATCAAAAGGTCACTTACAAAAATATGAAAACAAACGAAGATATCTTTGAACGTTTGAAGGTCCCTGAATGTAATTAAAAGATATTTTTGCTGGCTTTCAGAAAAGTATAAATCTGGTATATGTAGATATTTTGTATAAAAAGGAAAATTTTGAGTATTGTACATATTATCAATTATTATATTGTGTGTTCTAGAATTGCTTTATTTGAATTCAATAAGATTTATTCAGTAAGCTAGTCGGGGAAAAATCCTAAAATAATATTTCATATAATAAAGGGAATAGCACAGCAATAAAAGGAATATCACAGCAATTTTATGACATGCCCAATCGTGGGGCGAATATCACAGCAATTATGTGGCGACCCAAATCGTAGGGGCTCGAACACCACAAAAAGAAATTTAAAAATTAAATATCGTAGGAGCGAGAAATTTAGAAATTAAAAATTTTAGAGGCACAAATAAAATTTAATTTAAAAGTATAAGGGTTAGGAAATTTAAAATCTGCAAGGAATTTTTGAAATATTAAAAAAAAATTAAAATTTTGAAATTAAATAAAAAAAAATGGATAAACGAATAAAGGAAACTAGAGAAGCATTAAGAAATCAAGGGGTAGAAATAGGGTCTCAAAAAAGTGTAATTTTACAGGATGTATCAACCGAAATACAAGGGCAACAATTGACACGAAGTCAAAGAGAAGAGTAACAGATATCACAACAATCTGAAATGATGTCTATTTTACTAGCGTTAAATAGAAAAATATACAAAAGCGAAGAGACCATGAAAAATATTAAAATGCAGATTAAGGAAAATGGAGAAAAGCTAGGTGCCAAAATAAAAATTATAAGTGACGGATTAAAAAAAACAAATCAAACAATCGCGGAAATGCAGGTACAATTTGAGAATAAATTTATTAGAATCATGGACGATGTGGATAAAGTTAGGGACGAGGTTTGGAAAGTTAAACTAGATCAGGAAACGTGTGAAAAGGAAACTAATGATCGGATTACAGATTTAGGTAAAAAGATGCAGGAAATTCAAAGAAATTGTGAGATAGGACTTAATGATGTAAATGGGGAATTAGGTAATTTAAAATCAGAATTCAAAAATGCTGGTAGGAATCAGGGGCAATACACTAAGATAAATAGACCAGAAATATCAGTTGAGCAATATTCCAAAATTTTACGAAGACAACAAGGTGAATCCAAAAATATTTTTGAATAATATAAGAAAATTAATACAGGGATCAATGGATGAAAGGCATAATTTAAATTTCGTTAGGTCAATGTTAAAAGGAAGCGCGGAAATATGGTTTGACTTGATAGAAAATGAGATAGGAAGATTTCAGGAATTTGAGAGTAGATTTTTAAGAAAATTTTGGGGGGACAATCAACAATACAAGGCGCGAGATAATCTAATTACAGGAAAATATAATCAGAACTTAGAGATGACACGAGAGTTATATACCATACAAAAATTTAGTATAGCTAAGCAATTAGATCCTCCAATGGAAGAAACACAAACCATAAAGTACTTAGCGGGACATTTTGGAGAAGAGATAAGACATTATGTGATGATTCAAAATATAGTAAATAGGGAGATCTTCCTGGAATATTTACAACGTTGTGATGAGTTAGGACAGAGTCGCGTGGCGGAAAGTAGGATGATACAAAGACAACAAGAAAACATAGTTAGAATGCAAAGCACAGAAAATGATAGATCAAATTATAGGGGAAATTATAGGGGAAATTTTTATAGAAATAATTATAATAACTACAACAACAATAATTTTAGACGGAATTGGAATACAAGAAACACGCCAAGAAGACAAACAGAGCAGATGAACCACGACAGGAACATAAATCAGTATACACTACAAGCACTTCATCAGGAACAATCAGCACAACCAATAAGAACGAACCATACCTATGCAGAAGTTACGAGTCAGGCAAGACCATCTACGTCGAATCGAGATTTTTTAATGCGGACAAACCAAGTAAGAGCTTAAGAATTAATGGATATGAACACCAGTGCGAATATATAAAATGTGAAATGGAAAATGATTTGAATAAAAGCTTATTACCGATAATTAAATTGAAAGTTGGAAATAGTAGAGGTGGAACACTCATTGATACGGGAGCAGAAGCGTCGTTAGTGTCTAAATATTTTGTTAAACGGGAAAAGTTAATGGGGAGAATGATGCCTATTAGGAAGTTTAATATAATAGCACCGAATAGCAAGAGATTTGCAAGTGTGAATAAGATAATAATTCTGGAATGTGAAGTAGGTAAGATGAAGTTTGAGAATGAATTTATAATAGTGCCGGGGTTAAGAGTAGATGTAATATTTGGTATGGACATAATTGATAAGTTGGGATTAAAAATAAATGCCGAAGAAAAGGTTATAGATGTAAAAGGAGAATGTATAAAATGGGATAATGAGGAAAGTGTTGAAGTCGAAGGAGACTGTTTAAATATTATTCAATTTGAGGGTGAAATTTATGTAGAGGGGGATGTTGATGATAAAATAAAATGTCCAGAAGAAATATAAGATAGGGTGAAGGCATTATTAATGAAGAATTCCGAATTAATAGGATCAGAATCCAGAATAGCAACAGGGTATGTGAATAAATCAGAAGTTACAGACACGGAGCCATTTAACGTAATTCCACCAGAACGCGAATCAAGAAAGTATACCGGTTTTTATATAAAAGGGCAAATTTATAAGTGTGAAGTGGTTCCTTTTGGTTTGTTAGCAAATAAGTATGTGATATGGGAACCGTATGAAGAATTTGTGAGTGATATGTTAAATTTTAGAGAAGACTTTGAACGAATTTTGTTAAAATTAAATTTTATAGGGAGAAAAGTAAACAAGAAGAAATGTGAGTTCTTTCAAGGGGAAACAAAATTTTTGGGATACGAAATAGGATATATTAAGGGGAACAATAATACAAATAATAAGTTACCTGTAGAAAATAAGTTTAAAAAGAGAGTGTGTAGGGAAATAAGAAGGATAAAATAATTGCAGAGAAAAAACTTTTAATAATGGAGAAAAAGTGTACATACTGCAATATTAATGGAGAAAAAGTGTACATACTGCAATATAAACTAGTGTAAATAGGAGAAGTAAATAGGGATATAATTATAAATTAGGATAGGTATAGACAAATAGGAGAGTTAAATAGGGATATAATTATAAAACAGGATAGGTTAATAATAATTAGAATAGGTTTAAGAAAAGTAGGAGTGGTATAGGTTGATGGAAATGGGAAGAAATACGTAAATAGAAACTAGTTTAGTACAAATATTCGAAGCAAAACAATATTTAGTATAGGTTGATATAAATAAGTAAAAGTATTGATAAATAGGAGTGGTTTATTAGAAATAGGAAGAGATGATGATACATTTATGAAAAATGGGAAAGATATGTGTAAATGGAAAGTGTATAGATAAATGCAGATAGATAAATATTAGAAATGGGAAGAGATGATGATAAGTTTTGAAAAATGGAAAAGGTATAAATAAATATGGATAGATAAACATTAGAAATATGAAGAGATGATGATACATCTATGAAAATGGGAAAAGTATGTGTAAATGGAAAGAGTATAGATAAATTGGGATAGAGAAACAGGAGAAATAGGAAGAGATGGTGATAAGTTGTAGGAATTTAGGAAAATAAGAAAAGTATAGATAAATAAAGAGTGAAATATTAGTAGAGTACAAATGTAGTGTAAATTGAGGAGAAATGAGAAAGTATAGACAAATAGAGATTGAAATATTAGTAGATTATAATAGGTAGTGTCAATTTAGAAAAATAGGAAAAGTATAGATAAACAGAGGTGAAATATTAGTAGATTACAAATGTAGTGTAAATTGAGGAGAAATAGGAAAAGTATAGACAAATAAAGAGTGACATATTAGTGGATTGCAATAGGTAGTGTAAATTTAGGAGAAATGGGAAGAGTATAGATAGATAGGAATTAGGGAGATAGATGTTTAGTATAGAACCTTGTGTAAATAATAATCATAAGTTAAGATAGATTTAGGATAGCAATTTAGGGATAGGATTAATTAGATTTTGCAAATAATATTGGAGCAACAATTGAAAAGAAAAGAGTTAGCGAATGAAATAAAAATATAAGAATTTTCATCAATGGAGATTTAAATTCACATTGGGCGCCAAAAATGGCATTGATCAAAAATTTTCTATTTTAATTTGAGGGAATAATGCTATGATAATAGGGTAGTTTAAGGGTAGATTAAATCATAGGGGTCGTAGGATAAATATAAACAACTTCAACTTTAAGAAAAACTAATAATTGCAGAAATTATTAGAGTAGATCGACTATTCTACATGTCAATTAAGAGGACATTGTATATAAAAGATATGGAATTAAATGCATGAAAACATAAATATGTTTAAGTATAGTTTACAAGTAAAGATAAGATTTGAAAACGCAACAAATTACATCAAAATTAAATTACCGGGAAACATAGATAAATTGACATTGCAAATATTTAACAATTGCGTCGAAAATATCAACGTAAACGCATCTTAAATAATTCATTATAAAATCGTTATGTGACTAGAGAAGAATACATTTGTTCAGAAAACCAACATTCCGTGGCAAACGAGTAAACACCAGGCAGTTCAATTATATGATAAATTGACAAACATCAAATACGTGACTTGATGAAAAACCAAAAGTTGGAAATCCTAGGATAATACTGCAATATGCTGAATGCGGACGTAATGACTAGAGCATTTGTCGAAGATTTAAACTAGGTAATTTGTAAAAATTCAGAGTTCTGCCAAAGGCAAAAGTACCAGCCTTGATTGTAAACACCCCAATAAAAACTATTGGAGGAAGGGCTTATATATATATATACACGATAGAAATTGAACATTTTAGTCTATATTTAACTGAGCAACAGCTATGTTCGAAGGTGGTAAAAACTCACGTAACTAGTGAAATAAAAAGTAAATAAATGAAAGTACAAGAATGTTGTGCAACGAAATATAAGCCAATCTACAGATATACGTAAGTTAAACAACTTAATTAAATTCATTTCTAATATTAACAAATTAGGGTTCTAATTTGGGACGTTTAATTTTGGACATACTTTAATTTGTTGACACTTTGATGTGGGGATGCACTATAATTTTGGGATGTACTTTAATTTAGCAATACTTTAATTTTGGACATACTTTAATTTGGTACGACTTTAATTGGAAGCGATTTATGGGAGGCGATTCTTATATGGGGACGGCATTTTGTTGATGCCATTTTTGTGGAAATAATTTGGTTGATGTCTTAACGCAAACATAAAATACCAAAAAGAATAAGTAAAGCGGACACAGCAAGGGGACGCAGATCGAAACTAGGATGGAACTCCAGAACCCATTCCAGGTTAGCAATTTTAATACACTTCATTATTGAAAGACTGTTTTCAATTTAATATTTGTTATACATTGTATATTTATAAGAGTCATCAACAAGGGCACTTAAAAAAATATGAAAACAAGGGAAGGTATCTTGGAACGTTCGAAGGTCCCTGAATGTAATTAACAGATATTTTTGCTGGTTCTCAGAAAAGCATAAATCTGGTAAATGTAGATATTTTGTATAAAAGGAAAATTTTGAGTATTATACATATTATCAATTATTATATTGTGTTCTAGAATTGCTTTATTTGAATTTAATAAGATTTATTCAGTAAGCTAGTCGGGGAAAAATCCTAAAATAATATTTCATATAATAAAGAGAATAGCACAGCAATAAAAGGAATATCACAGAAATTTTATGACATGCCCAATCATGGGGCGGATATCACAGCAATATATATATATATATATATATATATATATATATATATAGAGAGAGAGAGAGAGAGAGAGACAGGCACACAACACACATACATACATATATACACATTCACATACACACACTTACTATCTGATATTTAAGGCACTTTATAATTATAGATATAACGTTTCAGTAGCTGCTTAAATTTGAATTATTATTGATTAATTTCAATGCATTTGAAACTGAGTTGAAATTTTATTAGATTGGTAAAGTGATGAAATTTGGCCTTTAGTTGTTTTCTTAAGCTCAGTTCTATAGTGTAGGACTAATCTCGTTACATGTGCATATATGGCTTCAGCTCTAGTTAGTATGTTGTTAGTTTTCAAAATTTTGTGTTCCATGTTGAAAAAAATTAGCTTTACTTGTTCATACCTGAATATAACATATTAAAGATACTTAAATTATTATAAATCAATGTGGTTGGGGTATAATAATACAGGCTGCTCCGTGGCGTAGTGGTATGTGTGTGACTACTACGCAAAAGGTTCCGGGTCCAAATCCCGCACAGTCTGCTTGAAAAATGTTAGACGAGCATTTTTCATAAAAATACACCCTCGTTCAGATGAGATGTAAAATGGAGGTCCCATGTGTGAGTGTTGTCACGCACGTTAAAGATCCCTACCTTGCTTCAAACAGCAAGGGTTTGGCAAAATTCCAAATTTTCCAGGTAAAAAAACATTCGCTTCCTGGCCAATGTAGTACCATTGGGTGGAGCATTGGTAAATCACATGTAAGGTATAGTAATTCGATCTATATAAAATTTTTATCATTCTCTTTTGAGTTGTTTGTAACTGGTTGATTACATAGATAGGTGTGTTACCCCAACATACTATGAGATATCTTAATTACAGTTCTATGAATCTGTTGTAAACTATTCTTATTGTACATAACCTTAGAGTATAGGATCATCTTTTTAAGGCTGCAGTTATAGATGTAAACTTTTTAATTAGGTGATTTATGTGTGCCTTCATGTTAAATTATCATCTATTAGTAGACCCAAATATTTATGTGTATGTACTCTATTAACAGATTTGTTATTAATTGATATGTTTAAATTTCTAGTAGGTTTTAATTTTTTGCCTTATCAACATATATACTGTCTTATTAGTGTTTATACTGAGTTTATTCTTTAATAACCACATAGAATAAATCTCAAGTCATTATTAATTTGTTGTTGCAATATGTTCAGATCGATGCCTGAATATAACAATTCAATGTCATCTGCACATATTAAATATTTTTCTTGCAATTTGGCGTACTTCAAACTTAAAACATAGAATAAGTATAACAAGGGCCCCAATACGCTTCCTTGAGGTACACCAACGTTGCACGATCTTATGGAAGTATTACAGCCCTTTACCATCGTACAGTGTATTCTGCCATACAAATAAGTTTGAATTAAATTACAGGTGATATTTCGAATACCCATTCTATGCATTTTATTAAGTAATATATTGTGATTTACCATGTCAAATGCTTTTTGCAAATCTTTAAATACCAGTATCACATATTTATTTTCATTTAGTTGGAAGCCATTATGATAATCATCCATTTTAAATGTAGATTCATTAAAATTAATTAGTTTGATTTTTATTACTGTTTCTGTTATTGTTGGAAATATTGTTAATATAGAAATAGGCCTATAATTAGACAGTTCATTACGTTTACCTGATTTATATATAGGTATTATCTCGGATATTTTTAATTCTTTTGGAAAAATGCCATTTTTCATATCATTTATACTACTAATAATATTGTCACCCAAATTTACATCCCATATTTGAATTAAATCTACCTTGCACAACTTATCTTCACCAAGAGTACTATTGTTTTCTAGGCTAATTAGTATATTAAATAGTTCATTTCTAGTTACGGGTTAAAGAACTATAGATATACAATTTGTTTCTTCTTTAAATTGTCAGTGATCTTTCCACCAATAGTATTAAAATGTTTGTTAAAAACCTAAGCTAGTTCAATCCCTTCTGTTTTCTCATCCTCTGATGTAAGTATGCAATTGACTTTATTATCATATGAATTACTAGCATTACTAATAATACTATTTATTACTTTCCAATTTTTTCTAGGGTTGTTACTAGCTTTATGAAATTCTTTTATAGTCCATTTCTTGCAGTGCATTTTTCAGATTGTTTACAGCATCCCTTAAATTTTTTAAATGATTTTTTGTATCAATAGTATTTAAGTACCTCATCCTTTTATATGCTTTATGACGCTCTAACTTTTTCAATAAATTTACAATTAATCCAGTGGTTATTATTTTTATTGTTACTGTAACTTCTTTAGTACATTTTGTTTTATGCAAAGCTATCAAATTTACGAATTCATCAAAAGTATTAATTACGTTATTTTTTAATCGCAGCTCTGTATTAACTTTGCTTTTTAATTTCTCATAGTTAATTATACATCGTTTTATTTTTGTAGTATGTGTCATTGTTACAGTCCGAAGTGTAATATGTAACAATCTGTGGTCTGAAATATTATGATCTTCCATTTTACTTACAGTGTTTAGGTTTCTATTGACAAGAATATATTCAATTAAACTATTTTTTGTGATAACCCATACGTGTGAGCAATTTTTTATTGTTTGCAATTGTATATGCATGCATTGCAATAGTATTTTCATAATCCATCGTGTGTTTATTATATACTAATATATCAATATTCACATCACCCAAGATTAAAGCAGGTGTTCGGATGCTGTACATTATTGAGTCTAATAATTCTAAAAACCCTGAATTGAGCTATAGGGTGGTCTATACATACCCACTACTGTTAAGTTTGAATCATTTATGTGTATGTGCACTATCTCACAATTGTTTATGGATGTAGAAGTTACAGTATTAAAACTAATACTTTCTTTAATGTAAATAACTACTCCACCGCCTCTAGTACTTCTACACTCATGAATTGCTTTGTACCCTGGAATATTATAAAAAGCCATATCATTCATATATAGCCATGTTTCTGTTACTAGTATATGAACCTGATTTAATGTACATAAAATTTCTAAATCATCTAACTTTATCCATATTCTTTGTGCATTAATATATAATAAATGTAGTTGTGTATTTAGATATAATGAATAAAATTAATAACTGAAAGTATTAGCAGTATTAGGAATATGTAAATTAAGCAATTAAAACTAAGTCTATAGTCGAATGTAATTTTATTGCAGGAGTTTGCTCAGACTTTTTAATGTAAACTATACCTTCTCTTGTCCACACATATTTCCATTTTAACTCTTGTTTGTTCTTTGTTGCAGATGAAAATAACATAGGATTTATTTGGGTGAGGTTTTCAATGATAAAGATGTTCTCGATCTCCTTCTTTAATTCCAAAATTCTTCAAGTACAAGCTTCGGCCCTTCCGAGATGACAAAAATTTTTCTTTAACACTCCTTCTTACAAATCTTGCAATAATTGCTGGATGCTTATAAGGTTTCTTGTTAGGCAATCGATGTGATATATCGATATCCCTTTCATCCATGTCACACCCCATTGTTCCAGCAATTTTAAGAATAACTTTGTTTATCACTTCATCTGGACTTTGAGGTATGCCATGTATTTTCACATTGTATGCTCTTTCCTTTCATATTCCTCCAATTTCAGTTTTGAGTGATTCATTTCTTCATGCATTTTCTTGTTTTCTTCAATCACATGTTTTAATTCATTTATCAGGTCTTCCAAAGCTTGATTCTCCTTTCGCTGTTCAGCGAGCTGTTAAGAAATATTTGCCAGTGATATTTGCATTTCTTTTATAATTACAAACAGATCAAAATTATTTGGATTTTGTGTAGTGTCTAAAGAAGTTTGTAATTGCATTTGTGTTGTATATTCCATATCTCGACAGTTATTGTTAATGTTATCTGAGGTGCAGCATATTAGGGTCGCCTCATCTATAAACTTTACATCTTTTATGCATGTAGAGTAGCTACTGTGATACCTAGTATCACATATATTGCACTGTAGTCCAGTTGCATATTTATTGTTACAATATCTACAATTAATAACTAATGTGTATTCATAGTATTTTCAACAGTTCCAATTTACAAAATGTATATCTATCTGATTTTCATTCTGTTGTGATCAAATTGAAGTGACGATTATTTCGATCAAATAGTGGTTTGCATTGCTTTGTAAATTTATTTAATATGAAGTTAATTTAGTCAACAATCAACTGGGTTCAATGTACAGTTCATATGTTACTGCTTATCACAATACTGTTTAACATATGTAAGATATAAAGGGTGAGTTATATTTAAAGTATATTCAGGTTAAAATGAAGGGAAGAAAGTTAAAATTTCTCCCTTTTATTGTCAATTATCCATGTCCAAATAGTACAACTACTTGTAGAAATATAAATACTTACTATAGTGAAAAAGAAACAAATTTTTTCACACAATATCACTTGATATTTTAGATAAAACACAGACCACTTATTTATCCACTTTCCCACTCTCTCCCACACATTTACTAGAAATATCCATCCTCCGACGACTTTTGCAGTGTTAGGCCATCTCATCTTTATCCTCGTCAATTGTTACCATATCCTTTCCCTTTTTCTACAATCCTCTACCTTTTTCGTATGCTCCAGTACATTGGTCTTCGAGCTGGATGAAAATATTTGTTCCGTCATTTTATAAACTTTAAAGTATCAAAGACAATTTAATTAATCGCGTGTGACGATAAACAATTTATGGTATGTGCGAGAGTGCCGAACTGAAAACCAACAAGACGTTTTGTTGGTTATGATAACAGTATTAAGATTGATGTTATAAACTTCAAGCATGCCAGCCGGTTTGTTAATACAAATTACAACGATAAGCATGTCTACTGCAAGTGCATCAAACAATAAGTACTTAGGTATGTGTTTATTCTCATATTTAATGCAACGTTATTATTTGGCGGCATTTATACCTGGTGTCATTAATACCTTTGAATTAATGCGGTCCTCAACCTATAAATATACTATTAAAGTTACTATAATCAAAACATTCCCTTTTCTTTAACACATGTCCTATTTCATAGCAGCCCTATAAATACCTATTCAACAAATCTCCTCTTCCAATATTTTTCCTTTTTTCTTCTTTTTCGCTTTTGTTTTCTGAAATGAATTTTGTGGTGTCTTCCTACCATGACTTTTTAATTTTGCTGTGAAGTTTTATTGTATGCAGAGTTCTTGCACATGAATATTTTCGTTCTGTGTGATGAAATTCTACATATCTTAATCTATTGTCACAATCATTTGAGTATTCATTAACAATTCCAACCTCCTTCTCAAGTTAAACGATCTCTTATTTATCATCTTGAAGAATTTTATTAGGATATGCAGCTATAATTTAAAATGTTTCCATCTATTTAAGTTTGACATGCGTTTAAATGTGGTGTTCGATTATCAGAGCATTTCTATTTAGAAATATTACATGAATTATTTATGTGTTTTCTACAAGGTTGTTTGCAAACACAGATTTCGATCCATTAAACATTTTCGCTTTGTTATCTTTACATCGTATTGAAGATAAATTATACATTGGTTTATGTTGATTTTCTGTAATTTTAGGCAAAAAGTTAGGCAACACATCCTATGGGTACTTAACTTCTCCAGAAGTTTGATGATGTTTTCTGTTTTGAGCACCAAGACTTGTTCTATTGACAGACGTTAACCAGGTTTTTCCATTATCAATGGTAGTTTCGCTTGTTAGAATGAAACCATAAGTTAGTTGTATGGCATATATCTCGAATGCTTACTTTTTAAGAAACCGTTAGTTTCGTTTGTGTCAAATTAGAAATATGCCATCTCCACTAATAATGTAAAATGCAATTTGTGAAATGCTTTTAGTGAAAGTGACGTAAAATCATAAAAATCATGGGACTATTGGATTCGTTTTCCTATTTCCCTTCACAGACGGCAATTCTAATACCTAGAAGTGAACACAATACACTTGTTTGAAGATAAATAAATTCGTGTGATGATATTTTCATATTCAGTCAAGAAGTGCTAAAATGAATTTTGCTCCATGTAGAGTTACTGCAAAGTAACATATTTTACCACAAAACGTTTTAGTGAATTTTGTCAATTTCTAAAATATAGTGTAAAATGTGATCCAGCTCATGCTGACTACAAAAGGTGTTGTGCCCCAACCGTGAATTCTCAGAACCTTCAAGAGCACGCTTTGATAAGCTTAAAACTGGAACGTCATGCCCTGCTGTACAGCTTGCTGTTTCTTCTCTATATCATTCTGACAATTTCTCTCAGAGTAAATTGAGCCTGAATCTTTTTTTAAGTATTTTAAGGTTACTCATCGTACAACTGGAGAAGATACGATGTAAAAATTGAATTACTTCACTCAAATCGTCGGAATATGCAAATGCAACAGCTGTTATTGATTGAGTATGAACTATAAAATAAGATCAACAATTATTGTCATAAAATTTTCTATATAAAAATTTAGAGTTGCACTATTGGTTAGTGTGGCATTGTTACCTAATAATTTTTTGTTATTGCTGCTGCAAAATGCATTTTGGCCAGTAGATGGTTGTTTTTCCTTTTATTGATGTTGTCCACTATTACATAATTTTTTTTTTGTTTCTTTATCAGAAACTACTGTTAGGAAGAGCTTGTGAACACTAGGTAAATACATAAATTTTTATGATTATTTTTAATATAAGGGAATGTCAAATATTTAAAATAATGGTAAACAAATGGCTGAAAATAATCCACTATATATTGTTTTGTTGTTCTATTTAATTTTGTTTTAAGTGAATATTAGGATTGAGGTTAAAAATTAGTTTTGAGATAATTAAGGAGCAAAATATTTATTTTTGCGAAGATTTTTTTGTACTGTGTAAATCCTTCGAGATATGTTGGATACATATTGTTCTCTTCGCGAGTTAATTTTCTTTGCAACTATACTTGAATGGGTGCAAAAATAGTATTGAGGTACCGATATAGTTACGAAAGTGTACACTACAAGAATATGTGCAAAAATAGTGTTGATGTAAGGTTACTGTTAGAAATGTTTTATTGCTAAAACGCTATACTGAAAAGATACATGTGCAAAAAAGGTGTCGAGTTAAAGTTACTGTTAGGAATGCTTTACTACTAAGAAACTATACTTGAAAGGGTATATGTGCGAAAACAGTGTTGCGATAAGATTACTGTTAGAAATGTTTTGGTACTAAGAAACTATACTAAAATGGATAAATGTGCAAATAAGGTGCAAATGAGGAAAAATTACCAATAGGAATATTTTACTTCTAAGAAACTATACTAAAACAGGGCCATGTGGGAAAACAGTGTTGAGATAAGATTACTGTCAGGAATGTTTGGCTACTAAGGAACTATACTAAAACAGATACATGTGCAAAAAAGGTGTTGAGTTAGAGTTATTGTTAGGAATGTTTTACTACTAAGAAACTATTCTCGAGCAGATACATGTGCGAAAATAGTGTTGAAATAAGGTTACTGTTAGGGATGTTTTGTTACTAAGAAACTATATTAAAACGGGTAAATGTGCAAAAATAGTGTTGAGGTAAGGTTACTGTTAGGAATACTTTACTACTAAGAAACTATACTTGAATGGGTACATGTGCAAAAATATTGTTGAAGTATGGTTACTGTTAGGAATGTGTTACCACTAAGAAACTACACTCGAAGATGTAAATGTGTTGAAAGTGTTGAAGTACAGTTACTGCTAGGAATGTTATAATAATGAGATACTATACTTAAACGGGCATATGTGCAAATATAGTGTTGAGATAAGGTTATTGTTAGGATTGTTTTGCTATTAAGAAACTATTCTCAAACCGATACATATGCAAAAATATAGTTGAAGTAAGGTTGCTGTTAAGAACGTTTTACTACTAAGAAACTATACTCAAAAGGATATATGTGCAAAAATAGTGTTGAGGTAAGGTTACTACTGGAATGTTTTACTACTAAGAAACTATACAGGATCAGGTACACAAGTGAAAATAGTGTTGAGATACGTTTACTGTTAAGAATGTTTTACTGATAAGAAACTATACTCCAATGGGCACATGTGCAAAAATAGTGTTTACGTAAAGATACTGAAAGGAATGTTTTACAGCTAAGACAATATACTGAAACGAATACATGTGTGAAAAATGTGTTGAGGTAAAGTCAACTGTTAGGAATGTATTGCTACTAAGGAACTAAACTCGGGCAGGTACATATGCGAAAATGGTATTAGCATAAGGTTACTGTTAGGAAAGTTTTAAAACTAAGAAACTGTACTTGAACATGTGCAAAAATAGTATTAAGTTAATGTTACTGCTAGGAATGTTTTAATAATGAGATACTATACTTAAACGGGTATATGTGCAAATATAGTGTTGAGATAAAGTTATTGTTAGGATTGTTTTGCTATTAAGAAACTATTCTCAAACTGATACATATGCAAAAATATGGTTGAAGTAAGGTTACTGTTAAGAACGTTTTACTACTAAGAAACTATACTCAAACGGATATATGTGCAAAAATAGTGTTGAGGTAAGGTTACTGCTGGAATGTTTTACTACTAATAAACTATACAGGATCAGGTACACAAGTGAAAATAGTGTTGAGATACGTTTACTGTTAAGAATGTTTTACTGATAAGAAACTATACTCCAATGGGCACATGTGCAAAAATAGTCTTTACGTAAAGATACTGAAAGGAATGTTTTACAGCTAAGACGATATACTGAAACGAATACATGTGTGAAAAATGTGTTGAGGTAAAGTCAACTGTTAGGAATGTATTGCTACTAAGGAACTAAACTCGGGCAGGTACATATGCGAAATTGGTATTAGCGTAAGGTTACTGTTAGGAAAGTTTTAAAACTAAGAAACTGTACTTGAACATGTGCAAAAATAGTGTTAAGTTAATGTTACTGTTAGGAATGTTTTGCTACAAAGAAACTATACTAAAAAGGATTCATGTGCCAAAATAGTGTTGAGGTAAAGTTACTGTTAGGAACGTGTTACTACTAAGAAACTATCCTCGAAGGGGTACATATGTGAAAAGTGCTGCGGTAAGGCTACTATTAGGAAAGTTGTACTACTAAGAAATTATACACAAATGGTTACATGTGCAAATATAGTATTAAGATAAGGTTACTGTTAGGAATGTTTTGCTACTGAGAAACTATACTTAAACAGGTACATATGAAAAAATAGTGTTGAGGTAAGGTTACTGTTAGGATTATTTTATTGAAAGAAATTGTACTCAAATGAATACATGTGCGAATATACTGTTGAGGTAAGGTGTTAGGAATATTTTACTACTAAGAAGCTAAACTTGAACGAGTAAATGTGCAAAAATACAGTTGAGGTCACTTTACTGTTTGGAATGTTTCACTACTAAGAAACTATAATCAAACGGATACATGTGCAAAAATAGTGTTAAGATAAGGATACTGTTAGGAATGTTTTGCTATATTCTGAAACCAGTACATGTGCAAAAATAGTGTTAAGGTAAAGTTACTGTTAGGAATGTTATACTAATAAGAAACTATACTCAAAGGGATACATAAGCAAAAATAGTGTTGAGGTATGGTTACTGTTAGGAATGTTTTACTATTAAGAAACTATACACTGCAGGTACATGTGGGAAAATACTGTTGAGGTACGGATACTGTTAGGAAAGATTTACTAATAAGAAACTATACTCCAGTAGGTACATGTGCGAATATAGTGTTGAGGTAAAGTTACTGTTCGAAACGTTTTATCACTAAGAAACTATAATGAAACAGTAATAGTGCTGTTATTAATGTTTTACAACTAAGAAATTATACTTCAGCAGGTACATTACGAAAATAGTGTTAAGTTAATGTAACTGTTAGAAATGTTTTGCTACTAAGAAACTATACTGAAGCGAATACATATGTGAAAAAGTGTTGAGGTAAAGTTACTGTTAGGAATATGTTACTAGTAAGAAACTACTCAAGCAAGTACATATAGCTCTTGCAATTTTTAAACCGACTTTCGTCATCAATATTTATGATGTCATATATTGACGCCGTTGCCACTATCAAAATAGCAATTCCTCGTAACTACAATGAAGATATCAGAACAATATAGATTTTGCAAGTATTTAGTAATTGGTGACGGAATAGGGTTTGTTACTTTTTAAAAAGTAACTTGTAAAATGATTTTATACTGACAAAATTGTAGTCTAAGCTGTTTAGCTTAATAATAAATGTTATTATGTGGGAATTTATACTAGTGAGCATATTTTAAATATTTTAATTGAATGATTTTAATGTGTTATATATTCTTAATTAAATAGCCATATGCATGTTATACCGGGTACGGAATAATAGCCACCAATAATCAAGACTTCCAGAGATTATGTTTATTAAACAAAAGTAAGAGAACAACCAGTTTTGAAAATTTGTTTTTAAGGTTTGCCCTCTACTTCCTAAACGTGAAGCGGACATGGTTTATTCACCCAAACAAAAATAACGCTTAGCCTGTTCTGAAAAGAACAATTTTAAATGCAAGCAAGAATAACACAAAATGCAAGAGCAAAAACTACGCAAGAGGTTAATGACACGAAATAAGAATGCCAACAAAAATCTAACATAACCAATACAAGTAATATTAGTTGTCAACAAATGTCTCAAATGAAGGCGGCAACATTGCAAAATTTACAAACCGAGAAAGAAACTTTTTTCTGGAGTTAGAATAAGACAAGAATATCATTCGTAGTTGATATGGCGTGACGTCATTTGTGATGAAAGTCGGTTTAGAAATTGTGAGAACTATATATGAAAAGCGTTGAGGGAAGACTACTATTAGGTATGTTTTACTATTAAGAAACTATACTCAAACAGCTACATGTGCGAAAATAGTGTTGAGGTAAGGTTACTGTTAGGAATATTTTAATACTAAGAAACTATACTTAAACGGATACGTATGCAAAAATAGTGTTGCGTTCAGGTTACTGTTAGGAATATTTTGCTACTAAGAACCTATACTGAAATGGGTACATGCGCAAAGATAGTGTTGAGGTAAGGTTACTGTTAAGAATGCTTTACTACTAAGAAACTATACTTAAATGGGTACATGTGCAGAAATACTGTTGGAGTAGGATTACTGTTAGAAAACTATACTGAAACGGATACACCTGCTAAAAAAGTGTTGAGGTAAAGTTACTGTTAGAAATGTATTACTACAAAGAAACTGTACTCAAGCAGATACACAAGCGAAAATAGCGTTGAAATACGTCTATTGTTAGGAAAGTTTTACTAATAAGAAACTATACTCCAGCGGGTACATGTCCGAAAATAGTGTTGAGGAAAGGTTATTGTTCGAAAATGTTTTACTACTAAGAAACTATACTAAAACAGTAATAGTCCTGAGGTAAGGTTCCTGTTAGTAATGTTTTACTACTAAGACACTATATTGAAACAGGTACATGTGCGAAAATAATGTTGAGGCAAGATTACTCGGGGAATCTTTTACTACTAAGAAACTATACTCAAGGGTACATGTGTGAAAATAGTGTTGAGGTACAGTTACTGTTAGAAATGTTTTATTACTAAGAAACTATAGCAGGTACATGTACGAAAATAGTGTTTAGGCATGGTTACTCTTAGGAATGTTTTTCTACTAAGAAACTATACTAAAACAGGTACATGTGCGAAAAAAGTGTTGAGGTAAAAATACTGCTAGGAATGTATTACTATTGAGGGACTATACCCAAGCAGGTACATATGCGAAAATAGTGTTAGCGTACGGTTACTGTTAGGAATGTTTTGCTACTAAGAAATTATAGCCAAATGGGTACATGGACGTGAAATAGTGTTAAGATAAAGTTACTTTTAGGAATGTTTTGGGGTAAAGTTACTGTTAGGAATATTTTACTATTAAGAAACTATCCTTCAATGGGTACATGTGCAGAAATACTGTTGAAGTACAGTTACTGTTGGGAATGTGTTACAACTAAGAAACTATACTCGAACGGGTACATTTGTGAAAAGTGTGAGGTAAGGTTACTGTTACGAATGTTTAATTATTAACAAACTATGCTGAAACTGATACACGAGTGAAAAAAGTATTGAGGTGAAGATACTGTTAGGAATGTATTACTTCTAAGAAACTATACTCGAGCAGGTACATATGCGAAAATAGTGTTAAAGTACGGTTAACGTTAGGAAAGTTTTAGTACTAAAAAACTATACTTGAACATGTGCAAAAATTACGTTAAGTTAATGTTATTGTTAAGAATGTTTTGCTACTAAGAAATTAAACTCAAACGGGTACATGTGTAAAAATAGTATTGACGTAAAGTTAGTGTAAGGAATGTTTTACAACTAAGACAATATACTGAAACGAATATAAGTGTGAAAAATGTGTTGAGGTAAAGTTACTGTTAGAGTACGGTTACTGTTAGGAAAGTTATACAATTAAAAAAACTATACTTGAACATGTGCAAAAATAGTGTTAAGTTAATGTTACTGCTAGGAATGTTTTGCTACTAAGAAGCTATACTCAAACAGATTCATGTGCCAAAATAGTGTTGAGGTAAAGTTACTGTTAGGAATATGTTACTACTAAAAAACTTGTTACGTTCATTTTCGGCAATAATTGGTTATTTTATTTACAGTAATTTTCAACTACAAATCCTTTGCTAATTAATTATCCATTTATCTAAATTCCATGTCTACGGTTAAAAAAAATCGTCGATTCGTAATTAAAAACAAATACGTTAGCTAATTATTTTCAACTAAAATCCACTTTGCTTCTAAAACGAAACTTTATTCGATAAATTAAATATCCTGTATATTTTACTTGCTAAATACTTCCGCTAATTAAAAATAAATTCTACTTCCCAGAATTCCCTAGCGTAAAATTTACACTATACTCAGAGAGTCGATAACGTGTGCCAAGTATCCGATAATTGCTTCTTGTGTGTTTTCTGTCGGAAGATTTCGTCGAATTAAAGCTGCGTATTATCCCATTATAAACTGTGTTTTCCAGGTTAATTCTGAATAGAAATATTACTTTGAACTCTGGTCACTGGCTGAACAAAATTGATTTTATTTGCTTTCCACTCTACACAACAGAGAAACGTGTAGGTATGTTTGGTTGTTTCCGTTTTTCGTTATGAAAATTTCGCGCACGCAATACGGTGTGGTAAGTATTTAGAGTTTTAGAAATTGTATTTTTCGTTGAAATTAAATTAATTTTACTAGTAGTTGCTCTAGCTTCTTCCGGTGGCCTTAAAGTCACGATGAAGGTCGTCCCTGGCTGTAATGAGAGGCCAAGTGCGTTCTTTCTTGGTGTAGGCCCACCTACTCATTCTCCAGCATTTACGATTGCGACCATATCGGTTGGGATTTTCAGTTTAAGCTCATGCATTCCTAAATTTAATCCGTTTATACGACAATTAGTGAATTAGTTTGAAATTTATTAACACCATATGAATGCATTACTATTTGCTTTAAATAACTAAGAGTGTACAACTTATTAAAGTGAAAATGATTTGAAGGCTTGCTGGTACGTTTGAAAATGTTGTTGCCATTAGATGTATATACTTAGTTTTAGATTTACCATGCTGATTTAGAGCTGTTGGTTTTAGAGGGGTAATTTCGCTTTCTTTATTTTTTTGTTGAAACTCAATCTAGGGAGTAACCTAAAATCAGCAGCTCACCATTTAAAAAAAATGATTTGTTCTTTTGGTTGATATATTTTTTTAGATTTAGTGTGTAATTATTTATTGCGTGTACATATTGTGTTTAATTATAGGTTTCTTTTGTTGATATGTTGTGTTTTGAGTATGAATGAGTGTGTGTAATTTTTCTTTTTTTATTTCAGGCCTCCCTTAATTTTTGTTGCAGGTATAATACCCCGGCCACTCGCCAATTGAGCTCGGTCTATCTCTTCCTTTTGTTCCTAGTTTTTATTTTCTTTTTTAGACTACGTCGCTGAACGTAGCAAACTATACTCGAACAAGTACATATGTGAAAAGTGTTGCGGTAAGGCTACTATTAGGAAAGTGTTACTATTAAGAAACTACACTCAAACGGGTACATGTGCGAAAATAGTGTTGACGTAAGGTTACTGTTAGGAATATTTTATTACTAAGAAACTATACTCAAATGGATACATATTCAAAAATAGTGTTGGGGTAAGGTTACTGTTAGGAATGTTTTGCTACTAAGATACTATACTGAAGCGGGTACATGTGCGAATATAGTGTTGAGGTAAGGTTACAGTTAGGAATGTTTTACTACTAAGAAACTGTACGTGATTGGATACATGTGCAGGAATACTACTATTAAAAAACTGTTACTGTTAGGAATGTGTTACTACTAAGAAGCTAAACTTGAACAAGTAAATGTGCAAAAATACAGTTGAAGCAACTTTACTGCTAGGAATGTATTACTAATAATAACGAGGGGTAAACCCGCTGTGTGTAATCTGGTGTACAACTGCTGTGAAGTCTTGTGTAATCTATGAAATCATATGTGAAGTTTGTGTATTCCGTGTAATCTTGTGTAATCAGCGTACAATGTGTATTCATTGTGTAATCCCGTCTAATCTGTGTATTCTTTGTGTAATACCGTGTAGTCTGTGCATTCTTTGTGTAATCTGTGTATTCTCTGTGAAATCAGGACGTATTCCGTGTTTAGACAAAGGTCACAAAGGTTCAAATCCGAGCAAAGTTACTGAGCAAGCAAACACCGTGATTAGGAAACAAAATTACTGCTCGATGTTGTATATTATGGGAGTATTACGAACGTATTTATGAGAATGCATTCGTGACCTATTGTTTTAAAAAGTTTACAATATAAACAATCGAACACAAATAACAACAGAGTCCATGGCAGCACGTGAATTTGAATCGCCTACAAATGCAACAGGTATCCGTATTTGCCAAAATTTTACAGAAGAAAACTCAGGAATACTGCGACAAAACTGTGTACAAAATTTGGTCTGCGGTTTACCACTCGACTAAGAAATTATAATCGAACGAATACATGTGCATCTGAATCTTCTCTGATGTTTTCCATATCTGCCTCCTCATCTTCTAAAATTTCCGATTGTTCGTCCAACTTTTGTGATATATCTGTATTAATCAATTCACTTTTCTTGGCACTTTTAATTCAAGTTTTTCTGCCTCCTTTAATGCTTCTTTTATAGCAGATGCCACACAATTTCAAATGTTCAAATTAGATATTTCGTCCAGGCTATTGGTCATATAAAATCGACGAATACTGTCTTTTTGGATTTTCTGTAAAAGGCAAATTCATCATTTACAATGGTATTTAATGTGCATATTCTATTCATGCATTGCATGTAGTGTTTAATGCTAAAATTGATGACTGTAGAGTATGTTGAGGTCATAGAAGGAACCATTCTGAACTGTTTTTCACAAATTTGATTGGAAAAATTGGGAAAATATATCATATTAGAATCGAAACCTTCAACAGTCTGATTCTTAAAAAGAAGGAATTAGTTTAATTAGCATACTTGCGCTCAATTCGACGCAGGTATAGCAATTTAAACTTAAGAAATTATATTTTAGGTTATATTCTTTGTGTTTTTTACTGCTGCCTTCCAAATTCTCAAAATGAATACAGAAAACCATATTCTGTATACCCTGTCATACAACAACAGAAAATTATCCAGAAAAGAAGTTAATATGTAAATCAAAAGTTTTAAATACAGCACAGTGCCCTCACTATTGGGTATAGTTCTTAAGTATTGCAATACCAAAGAGCACATTTTTTCCGTAGAACTAAAATTCATCTTATCTTTGGCTTTCAAATCACTTAACGTAAGTTTATGTTTATCTTTGGGAACGCTTTTTATAAATTGAAGCAACGGATCAACGGATGCTCATGCGTTTCCTATTGGCAGCAGTATACCCAGTTTTAAAAGATGCATGCGGCATTTTGTTAATATATGCACAAAATTCTGAAAGCAAATCGTATCATTCAGAGTAGTGTTCATATGATACCAGATCAAGTTTGCCAGTTGTGGTATCGGAACTGATAGAGGAAACTCCGAGGGAAAACTTGATTTTCTTTGCATTGCTTTCAGCAGTCGTGGATCACCACCTGATAAAAATCCAATTATTGTAATGCCAAATTCTTTGGCAGTTAATTCGATGAATGTCCACCGATCGAGTATGTCTTTATGATTGAACTTATTGTCGATTCCTATAACTGCTAAGCAAAATGACGAAGCTCCAACAGTCAGTGGTTGAGACATAATTATGTATGTATAGGAAGCTTTCACTCCCGTACGAAATTAATTTTCTATTGGTTCAGCAGATTATGCTATAAACTGGTCTTCTTAAGGGAAGTACAAAACCTAATATCTTGTTCGAAATAGAATCGTATTTGATTTTGCCTTTAATTCATGTTGCGTCTTCCGATAGTCAAACTAGTTTCGGTAAATTTCTTTCTTCTAAGTGGTTTACCAATCCTTTGAAATCTAAATCACCTTCTTGCAGAGTACCCTTATGCGTTTCTAAATATCTATTTAAGGTCGATATTGATGGAATGTTATTTTTAAGTTACAGTGAAACGTGATTATTTGAGTGGCATGCATTTTCATAAGCATTTGAAGGAAGTTTTCCAAGAACTTTGTTAAACAGACCTTTTCTGTTTGCCACTTTGAACAATTTAAAACACCTATACTGAAGCAGGTACATGTGTGAAAATAATGTTGAGATAAGGTTACTGGGGAATCTTTTACTACTAAGAAACTATACTCGAAAGGTCATGTGCGAAAATAGTGTTAAGCTAAGGTTACTGTTCGAAATGTTTTATTACTGAAAAACTATACTGTAACTGATACATGTGCGAAAAACGTGCTGCGGTAAAGTTTTGTTAGGAATGTTTTATGACTAAGAAACTGTACTCAAGCAGGTGCACGTGCAAAAATAGTGTTGAGGTACAAGTACTGTTAAGAGAGTTATAATACTAAGTAGCTATACTCGAATGGGACATGAACAAAAATCGTGTTAAGATAATGTTACTGTTTGAAACGTTTTGCTACTAACAAACTATACTCAAACGGATACATGTGCAAAAATAGTGTTGAGGTAAAGTTACTGTTGGGAATGTTTTACTACTAAAAAAACTATACTGAAACAAATACATGTGCAAAAAAGTGTTGAAGTAAAGTTATTGTTAACATACGGTTACTGTTAGAAAAGTTTAACTACTAAGAAACTATACTCAAATGGGTACATGTGCGAAAATAGTGGTGAGGTAAGGCTACTGTTAGGAATGTTGTAACAATTCCTTTGAAAGGGAAAAATTGTTGGTTGAAACAAATTATAAATCTTTAAAAAAAAATTGAATTAAATTCCCAACATGAGACCGGACATATTCTTCTGTCAAGTAATGTCTGTTAAAGCTTATTTGTTATATTTGGTCAGTAATACTCTTTTCACTTTAGCATTTCAGATAACAGCACGATTTTCAGTCTATATCTATTTGTCACATTAATCTCAAAATATTCTTTTCAAATTGGTAAATTAAATCTTATTACATAGTTACGCAAAATCACTTTCCAATTACCCTTTGCTATATTAGAATGCACATTTCTTGGGTTCGAATCTGGTTTGAATAAAAATTTTTATAAGCATTTTCAAGTTTATTTGTTGTAGAAACTTTATCGTTTAAATTTCATTTCAATTGAAATAATTAAAAACTTTCTTTCAATAGTACACAAACAAATACTATTTAAATTATTATCTTTCAAGACAAGTTACTACATTGGAATTTGACACAATATACTTGTTTTAAAGTACACTTGTGATAAACAATTTTTAGTCATTTTTAAAAGTTTCCGACTAGTTTTAATTTTAGATATAACTCGAATAATTAGGCTCTGGAGAGGAAAAATTTATTTTACACTATTTAAACTACAAGAGTATTTAGAGCTGACAAAACTTGTTTGTCTGTAATTTGAAAGAAGGATAATTACTAGTTCGGATAGTGAAAGTAATCTTTCTATTGGTTAAGCTGTTGAATGGGTTGGCTCAAAATAATCTGGTTTTATTTTTTGTAGTAAAAGATAACAGTGCAAATTTGATTTAATGTATTGCACTTGGTAAAAACACAAATAGTTAAGTGTTCGTAATTTTGCAGAGAAAACTCTTGAATAAAATAGTCGTTTTATTTTGTTGTAAAATCATCTCGAGAGTTGTTATAGCTTAAAAGTAGTTGTATTTGATTATCAATATCACAAATGTTTGTTTTATAGTTGTAAAAATTTGTCCTTGAATTGGTTTAAGTAAGTTTTACATGAAGACTGTGATAATTTTAAATACAGTGTCTTGGAAATTTATTTAATAGGGCTGCTAAATCTTATTAAAGATCAATCTGTTGCTCTACACATTCGATTGATAATAGAACTGCAAATCTAATTAAAAATTCATACTTTAGGTACTTTGACTATTTGATAGTTTAGAAAGCAAACATTTATCAGATGCTTTACTTTTGTATAAATGTAATGAACATTGCAAATTGAATTTTTAAAGGTTGTTCATATCTAAGCAGGATCATAGATGATAAATACTATCTCCTTTTTATTAGCTTAGTAACTTGATTTTGTATTTGTTAAAACACGAAATAATAAAAGAATTAATGGTATGTTTTGTTAAATCTGGTACGTTTGACTCTGCTATTTTGGCATTATGAGACCAGTTCCTTTGATAATTTTGTATTTTTAATGGATCATTTTATTCAATAGGTATTGCAACAGAGTTGTTTGTTTTGGTCTAGTCGAAACTTATGTAAAAGTTCTTCTAGCGTTTGGTACATCAATCTCTGGAGGAGATTGCTGTGTAATTTTTTATGTGTTGTAAGGCAACTCTTATTAACTTCGACAGGTTAGCTATGCGTACAGCGAAAAAGGTAGCCAGAAAATTAAGTGGTAGTTAGCCATTATATCAATTAATTTTTGTGAAGAACACGTTATGTAAAGTTACATATATAAATTTGTAGGCTTTCTGATTTCATTTTGTTTGGTAAAATTTTAAATGTGGTATAAAATAGTAACACTTTTACACAATGATTAAATTTGCGCATAAACTAAATATGAAGATTACAAAGATCGTAACTTATTAATTGTAGATAGAAGTTACTAACATCGCAACTCAACAATTAAAGTTCGTAAGTTTTTTTTATTTTCTTTTGTTAAGTATACTAGAGTGTTTGGCTGTAATCTTTTGCATCGAGAAATTCAGACCCTAAGTAGAAAGAAATTTCGTTTCATGTTGGAGAGAAAGCTTGGCGCAGGAATAAAGTTTTGTCTCATGCTGCTAACCAATTCTCCGCCAAACTGAAGCCAAAGTATGTGTTATGTACTATTGTTAAGAAGATCTCTTGTTTAGTTTTTAATTTAAGAAAAAAAATGGTACGGATGTGGGAAATTGGCATGTTAATGATTTGAAACCCTATTTTGATTCTAATTTTGATATTTCGGTACGGTAACGTCAGGATTAGAATTTGTGTGTTCGTAAGTTTTTAGAATTTCTTGTTCAGTATTTTAAGGTTTTTGGTCAATGACCAAGCTTGCGCATCAGTGACAAGTGGAAGTAGAAAACCCTAGTTGAGATAAAATATTTTTCTTGGTTCTTTGTGATTTTCTCTGGTATAAAATGTTACTCAATTGTAAGAAGTACTTGAAATTGTAGTTCGATTTTGGTAATGTTGAAAAATTTCCAGTTGAGAATACTCGAAGAATCTCTCCTGAAAGAAAATTTCTTAGTTATTTTGTTGATTGAAATAATTTTTTATTGATGTTGTGAAAAATTACTAGGAAGCAATGCTTCGCTTATGTATTACTTTGTCGTTTATAGAGCATTGAGTATTCTAGGGTTGAAGTCCATATTTTGTCGGTAACTAAAATTTTTTTAGTTCATATTTGTGAGGGATAGAAATTCAAAACATAGAAAATATTTTGATAAGCGTATGCCAATGATATTGGCATCCAAGCAATTTTTTTGATAACATTAAGTGAGGCTTAGTCCCAGCTTTAAAATATTTATGTATTCATTAATATACAAACATCTTTTAAAGTTCTATAAAATTTTTTTTGTTGTTCATCCCTCCTGTATTATACGAGCGTAGACATACTGATTGTGACCTACTGATTGTCTAGCGATTGTGAAATACCAATTTTGTCTCCTTTTTGAACGCGTGGTACGTGAAGCTATCCTCACACTCGTCTATCAATTTAATTGTTTATCAATTTAATCGTTGTTACATGTATTTATTTATACATTTATTCATTTATACATTTGTTCATTTGTTAGTTATTTTTTATGATTAAATTAGTAATTTCTATTTGTGGGTTTGGTTATTGATTTTTTAAACCATTAAATCTATTGGTTTTTTGGTACCATAGCCCTAATAATTTTAATAATTTTTTATTCAGAATTAGTCTACTATTAAGTCTTAACCTATTATTAATAAGTAAATTTTTTTAATACAAAGTGATACTTTATAATTTTTTTATATTTAAGAATTTATAGCTATAACTATTCCGCTAATTTATTTTCTTTTTAGTAGAAATAAAGTTAGCATTATTGTATAGAAACATACAGAATAATAATATAATCCTAAATCAATAATGTACTGTTCATGCTGCTTAATTAATGAACAAATTTCATAAATACCAATATAAACTATCAACAATAACTATATCCTATAATATATGTGGCTGAAGTTACATTCAGATTCATATTCACATTTATTTTAAATCCCGCCCAGTTCCAGCGGACCAAATCAATACCTATATGGAAAAAACTTAAAATTAAAATCAAGTTCTTCTACCTTCGATACAATGTTAAAAAACACCAAAACTACTACAAAGCTGCCGCATTAAATCAATCTACACGAAAACAAAATCGCAGGGTACATTAATCTCCAAATATAGCAAAGAAAATCAACATCCAAACCAGGGGTTGCATCAAGATGGGAACAGGAAAATCATTCTTCAGCCAAACGGTGCGTGGTACCAACTAGCCATAAATTGCAAAATAATCCTTAAACAAATAGGAACTTTACATAAAAATATTAGACGATTTGAAAGGGGACGAAGAGTGGTAGTTAAATACCCCAACACAATAAAAAATGAATATCTTTTAAACGGTGCGTTGTATCAACTAGCAGTAAATTGCAGAATAATTCTTAGGCCCATAGGTACCTTCCACAAAAATATCAGGCGATTTGAAAGAGAATGAAGGGAAGTAGTTAAATACTCCAACACAATAAAAAACTAATATCTCCTAAACGGCGCGTTGTATTAACTAGCGGTAAATTGCAGAATAATCCTTAGGCCCATGCGTACCTTCCACAAAAATATCAGGCAATTTGAAAGGAGATGAGGGAGGGTAGTTAAATACCCTAACACAATAAAAAATGAATATCTCCTATAAACAGTGCGTTGTATCAACTAGCGGTAAATTGCAGAATAATCCTTAGGCCCATAGGTACCTTCCACAAAAATATCAGGAGATTTGAAAGGGGATGAAGGGAAGTAGTTAAAAACCCCAACACAATAAAAAATAAATATCTCCTAAACGGTGCGTTGTATTAACTAGCGGTAAATTGTAGAATAATCCTTAGGCCCATAGGTACCTTCCACAAAAATAACAGGCGATTTGAAAGGGGTTGAGGGGGGTAGTTAAATACCCCAACACAATAAAAAATGAATATCTCCTAAACGGTGCGTTGTATCAACTAGCGGTAAATTGCAGAATAATCCTTAGGCCCATAGGTACCTTCCACAAAAATATCAGGCGATTTGAAAGGGGATGAAGGGAGTAGTTAAATAACCTAACACAATAAAAATGAATATCTCCTAAACGGTGCGTTGAATTAACTAGCGGTAAATTGCAGACTAATCCTTAGGCCCACAGGTACCTACCACAAAAATATCAGGCGATTTGAAAGAGGATGAAGGGGGTAGTAAAATAACCTAACACAATAAAAAAGGAATATCTCCTAACCGGTGCGTTGTATCAACTAGCGGTAAATTGTAGAATAATCCTTAGGCACATAGGTACCTACCACAAAAATATCAGGCGATTTGAAAGGGGCGAGGGTGGGTAGTTAAATATCCGAACACAATAAAAATGAATATCTCCTAAACGGTGTGTTGTATCAACTAGCGATAAATTGCAGAATAATTCTTAGGCCCATAGGTACCGTCCACAAAAATATCTGGCGTTTTGAAAAGGGTTGAGGGTGTAGTTAAATACCCCAACACAATGAAAAATGAATTTCTCCTAAACGGTGCGTTGTATCAACTAGCGGTAAATTGTAGAATATCCTTAGGCCCATAGGTACCTTCCACAAAAATATCAGGCGATTTGAAAGGGGTTGAGGGGGGGAGTAGTTAAATACCCCAACAATAAAAATGAATATCTTCTAAACAGTGCAGTTGTATCAACTAGCGGTAAATTGTAGAATAATCCTTAGGCCCATAGGTACCTTCCTACAAAAATATCAGGCGATTTGAAAGAGGATGAAGGAGGGTAGTTAAATACCCAACACAATAAAAATGAATATCTCTTAAACGGTGCGTTGTATCAACTAGCGGTAAATTGCAGAATAATCCTTAGGCCCATAGGTACCTTCCACAAAAATATCAGGCGATTTGAAAGAGGATGAAGGGGGTAGTTAAATACCCTAACACAATAAAAAATGAATATCTCCTAAACGGTGCGTTGTATCAACTAGCGGTAAATTGTAGAATAATCCTTGGTCAAATAGGCACCTTCCACAAAAATATCAGGCGATTTAAAAGGGGATGAAGGGGGGTAGTTAAATACCCCAACAAATAAAAATGAATATCTCCTAAACAGTGCAGTTGTATCAACTAGCGGTAAATTGCAGAATAATCCTTAGGCCCATAGGTACCTTCCTACAAAAATATCAGGCGATTTGAAAGGGATGAGAGGGTAGTTAAATACCCAACACAATAAAAAATGAATATCTCTTAAACGGTGCGTTGAATTAACTAATGGTAAATTGCAGAATAATCCTTAGGCCCATAGGTACCTTCCACAAAAATATCAGGCGATTTGAAAGGGGATGAAGGGAAGTAGTTAAATACCCCAACACAATAAAAAATGAATATCTCCTAAATGGTGCGTTGTATTAACTAGCGGTAAATTGTAGAATAATCCTTAGACCCATAGGTACCTTCCACAAAAATATCAGGCGATTTGAAAGGGGATGAGGGGGGGAGTAGTTAAATACCCCAACACAATAAAAAATGAATATCTTCTAAACAGTGCATTGTATCAACTAGCGGTAAATTGTAGAATAATCCTTAAGCCCATAGGTACCTTCCTCAAAAATATCAGGCGATTTGAAAGAGGATGAAGAGGGTAGTTAAATATCCCAGCACAATAAAAATTAATATCTCTTAAACGGTGCGTTGAATTAACTAGTGGTAAATTGCAGAATAATCCTTAGGCCCATAGGTACCTTCTACAAAAATATCAGGCGATTTGAAAAGGGATGAGGGTGGTAGTTAAATACCCCAACACAATAAAAAATGAACATCTCCTAAACGGTGCGTTGTATCAACTAGCGGTAAATTGTAGAATAATCCTTAAGCCCATTGGTACCTTCCACAAAAATAACAGGCGATTTGAAAGGGGATGAGGGGGGTAGTTAAATACCCCAACAGAATAAAAAATGAATATCTCCTAAACATTGAGTTGTATCAACTAGCGATAAATTGCAGAATAATCCTTAGGCCCATAGGTACCTTCTACAAAAATATCAGGCGATTTGAAAGTTGATGAGGGGGGGTAGTTAAATACCCAACACAATAAAAAATGAATATCTCCTAAACGGTGCGTTGTATCAACAAGCGGTAAATTGCAGAATAATCCTTAGACCCATAGGTACCTTCTACAAAAATATCAGGCGATTTGAAAAGGGATGAGGGTGGTAGTTAAATACCCCAACACAATAAAAATGAACATCTCCTAAACGATGCGTTGTATCAACTAGCGGTAAATTGTAGAATAATCCTTAAGCCCATTGGTACCTTCCACAAAAATATCAGGCGATTTGAAAGGTGATGAAGGGGGGTAGTTAAATACCCCATCATAATAAAAAATGAATATCTCCTAAACGGTGCGTTGTATCAACTAGCGGTAAATTGCAGAATAATTCTTAGGCCCATAGGTACCTTCCTCAAAAATATCAGACAATTTGAAATGGAATGAGGGGGTAGTTAAATACCCCAACACAATAAAAAATGAATATCTCCTAAACGGTGAGTTGTATCAACTAGCGGTAAATTGCAGAATAATCCTTAGGCCCATAGGTACCTTCCACAAAAATATCAGGCGATTTGAAAGAGGAAGAGGGGGGTAGTTAAATACCCCAACACAATAAAGAATGAATATCTCCTAAATGGTGCGTTGTATCAACTAGTGGTAAATTGCAGAATAATCCTTAGGTTCATAGGTACTTTCCACAAAAATATCAGGCGATTTGAAAGGGGATGAGGGGGTAGTTAAATACCTCAACACAATAAAAAATAAATATCTCTTAAACGGTGTGTTGTATCAACTAGCGGTAAATTGCGGAATAATCTTTAGGCCCATAGGTAACTTCCACAAAAATATCAGGCGATTTGAAAGGGGATGAAGGGGTACTTAAATACCCCAACATAATAAAAAATAAATATCTCCTAAATGGTGCGTTGTATCAACTAGCGGTAAATTGCAGAATAATCCTTAGGCCCATAGGTACCTTCCACAAAAATATCAGGCGATTTGAAAGAGGAAGAGGGGGGGTAGTTAAATACCCCAACACAATAAAGAATGAATATCTCCTAAATGGTGCGTTGTATCAACTAGTGGTAAATTGCAGAATAATCCTTAGGTTCATAGGTACCTTCCACAAAAATATCAGGCGATTTGAAAGTTGATGAGGGGGGGTAGTTAAATACCCCAACACAATAAAAATGAATATCCCTAAACGGTGCGTTGTATCAACAAGCAGTAAATTGCAGAATAATCCTTAGGCCCATACGTACCTTCCACAAAAATATCAGGCGATTTGAAAGGAGATGAGGGGGGTAGTTAAATAACCCAACACAATAAAAAATGAATATCTCCTAAACGGTGCGTTGTATCAAGTAGCGGTAATTTACAACTACCCGTTTATAGAACGATACTTTCATCGATTTTCTTACAACTTTCTGAAAAGATTAATAGAACTGATATGCGGCTGAATTGTGCCAACTCCAAGATATGTTTTAGTTGGTCAAATTTTCGTATTTTGCTCAACTATCATACTTAACTGTTTATAAATTTAGTTAGAATCGCTCAACCATAATTAGAAAAATCACCAAATGTGCTGCTTTTAAGTCCTTATATTTAATGTCGCACCGCTAGAAAACAATTGTGGTAGTATAAATACTGTTTATTATTTAATTATCAATTATTAGAGATAAGAGAAATGCCTTGCAGGCGTTAGTTACAATTGAAACTTGTGGTTATAAAGTTTTCGTATCCAGTAAACAATACTGAATACATCTGGTTCATTCCTTTTCAAGAAGTTGTAACCGAATTCTTTTATAGAAGTTTACATAATACATATTATCATCAATGTCGGTTATTTTTTAAACCCCTGCTGTATCTGTAGGAATCAACTTACCTGCTCAGCCTGATCTCTAATTCGTTGTTACTTCTTCAGTTATACAAAAACTTCTAAAGCAGGTTGACCTGAGTTCTAGATGTTTTCTAATTTACTGTTCTTTTCTAAATTATAAAATTAAATGCTTTCAAAGATAAGGAAATTATTAGTAGTCCATACTTTTTGGCATTGTACACATATATTTTATTTAATTGTAGAAATCTATTAAATGTAAAGCACTCTCCGCACTTATTCTACATAATACAACATTAAATTAGTTGATGACTTCAATAGGTGTAATTATATTATAATATAGGTTTTTACTGAACTTATTATTCACAAGTGTGAACGTATATACAATATTATTATTTTTTACTCCTTATAATTATAAGTCGATAGAACATACAAATATCCTAGCGATATAACAACAGATTCATTTATATACTGCAGAATAATTCATATTAGTGTCAGTGTATACATATGACATGCTCAATAATAATCATTTATTTCTTTCAAAATGATTTACAAATCCATGATGGATCCCCTATTGGAAGTTGATCTTTATTTTTTTTTATAAAGTCAACGTTCCCATAAAAATATTTAATCAGTGTTTTACTGAAGTTTACACACATGGCTATAAAACAGTGTTCTCTATGTTTTACTTCCAAAGAATCAAATTCATTCATCAGTTCACTAGTAATTAGTCTACATAGGTCTTCTTGCAGAAATTTTAATATATTTTTTGAATCTTCATCATATATTGCAGATAGAGTGGATTCAATTGATTTATTATAGGTTTTCTGTAAGTCTTTTCTATGTAATATTAAAAGTTTGCGTATTTCTAAATTTGTTAGTGTCAGATGAGGTAGAATAGTTAGCGGAAAATTTTCTGATATACGCGCCGTGTTTTTTATTTGCCAAAAGTCAGATAGTTTAAATCTAGGGGACAGGTTTTCCGGAGGCGAATATAATACAAAGTTGTTAGCAATGCACCCAGAGCATTCATAAATGAATTCATCTTTACTTGCTTCTTCAAAAGTAACAGCTTTAGCAATTAATGGTCTAGCACAGTTTTCGAAATGAACCCACTTTAGGCAAATTTGGCATTGAATATAATTTTCACGTGACTGAATATCACATATAAAACATTTGTAAAACATGTATTCTGAATAAAGTATGAGGCAACGTTGAACGAACATTCTATATTTTTCTGGATCAAACGATAAGTGGCGTGGTAAATTTTCAAACCTCTTAAGATTGTTAAGTGAGGCAATCACTTTAATGTAATATATTATGTATATACCACAGTTTAAGGAATCCCTTTGTTTAGCATATTTTTTTATTTGTACTGGTGACCACTCTCTGAAATTAAGAAATTCTTGGGTATTTTGTGTGTGATATCTATTGCGTGTCGTCATAAACTTTTTAATCAATTTTGCAGTTTCACTCGAATCAATTTGCATTCGCTGAAGATGGATCTAGTCAATAATATTCTTTTGAGTACAGATCTAATACAATCAACGCCCAATGGCATTGATTGATATTAATAGTAAGCAAAAGTATGTTTATCCCCATAAACAAAGTGGTATAGGCTGGTATGCTGCTGACAAATCGTTTCTCTTGAGAGTGGAACGCAATATGTGACGATATGCAATCGATATAGTAAATAGAATCGTTAGTCCTAAGTAATGCAATCGCCGCTGAATCAATGCAGTAATCGGTCAACCATCGAGATGTGTCTGAAGCTTCAAAGTTGTAATCATGATTATATCTAGATACAAGTGTTCTATAATCTGTACTTGATATTAAAAATGTATATCTCTCCTTATTTACCATTTCGCATACAATAAAATTGACATTTTTTATTGCGGCGTTTATATAATAATTAGTATTTAAAAATAAAGAATTCGTTAGCGCCATATCATGGGGAATATCATGAACCGGTAGTTCTATGAGGTTTTCATGAGATCCAGGCACACTACATGCTAATTCTGATTTTTTCGAAATATTCGATTCTAATATTAGTGGACTCTTCTTTTTGGAGTTGTTAGTATTTGGATTCATACTACATGCTTTTTTCTCTATAGCTACTAATGATGGAAAAATAAAGTGGTTTTGCGATTTAGTTTTTGGTCGCCAAACTTCTTCGGCAAAAGGCTTACCAATATCGTCATCTTTACAGTCGTTTTAGGGGTTTTCCTTTTTGGCGTTGGTTTGATATTCATTTCAACAGACTTTAATTGAACATCCAAATAGTTTTTCAATT
Organism: Platerodrilus igneus; assembly: GCA_036346225.1. Classification (NCBI taxonomy): domain Eukaryota; kingdom Metazoa; phylum Arthropoda; class Insecta; order Coleoptera; family Lycidae; genus Platerodrilus; species Platerodrilus igneus. The sequence continues at coordinate 146,176 of JARFIW010001747.1, read as the reverse complement.
TATCTATAAAGCGACCAACTTTTAAATTACTTTGACCTTCCACAATATCCTTTTTAACGATTTTGAACCAACATTCAACGTTGGCATTACTGTAGCGGGTTTCCAAAGAAAATGGTGATAAAATTCCTGACCACATTGGAACGAAGGCAGTGTAGTATAAAAAATAATCCGCAAATGCCTCACACCTCAGAGAATTCTTTACTTGTGATTTACAATTGGCATCAAGTTTTATCTCCTCTTCTATTTCACTATATAATTTTTGAAAATGTTTATAAAACGGTGAAGTTGTATACCTACCCGGACATATTCACTATCATCAGATTCACATTCAGAAATTGACACGTGATCAACTTGCACGTTTAAGTTTAATAAATCCTTGGATGATAATAGTTTTACTTTTTGGAGCAGCAAAAGTTTATAAGATTTTGAAAATGAATCAGTCTCAAAAGGAGAGACTAAAATTTTTATAAATGCTTTGAAACTCCGAGATAACTCTTCAAACTCGTTGCACTGCATTAAAATGGCCACACAATCTGTAATTATATTTTTTTCTTGCTTACCTATTTTAATTTTGGACAGTTTATCTTTGATCATTTTCACAAAATGGGCATAACAAGATCTTATCGGTATTATTTGTAGTAAATCCTTTCGATCTAAAGAATTAGTAACAAATTTGTGCATAATATTTAAATATGAATATAGAGTCATTTCGTTGAAACCAAGACAAATAGAATTTATCAATGTAAAGCTAAAATCAACAATAACAACATTAAAGAGAGGCCATGTTCTAATACATGTTACTGTTACGAAATGCTTAAAGTTAATGAAAAACGCTGATATAGTTGCAGAGTCATGTTTGGATGAAATTAATTCTGCTACGGGAACAATTTTTTCATCTATGTTCACTACAGCAGCGTAATAAAGAACCCGCTTTCTCGAAACTAATTCTGGAGATCGTACAACAGAACCCGTGGCATCAAAATAAATATCAATTTTCTTCCCTCTGGGAATTAGGCAATCAATTTGCTGGCGCGAATATAAATAAACAACTAAGTTACCGTCTGGTTGTTGAATATACTTATTTGTTTCTTGATGTGCTTTTAGAATGACGTCTAAATAAGTACTCTGGTTTAAATCCAGGTTTAGCCTAGCTTCAGATTTTACTTTCTGATAAACTGATAAGGATCTAAGTTGTTGCCAATTTCCTTCTAAGAAAGTTTCACGCTTAAGCATTTTAATGGCATCTTTGCGTACTTTGTTAGGCATATTCTGCAAAAGCGCTTCCTTCATTTCGTTGCATTTAGCACCCCTAACTTGATAAGAATACTCTTCACCTGTATGATTGTCCTGCAATTTGTCAAATTGAACTAAAATCCGCCATTGAGTGTCAGTCCCATAAATGCTGATTTTGAATTTACGGCAATTGGAATGTTTACACTTACAATATAAAGTGTGAATGGGTCCAGTTCTTTTAAGTAGCTGATGCCCACCTTGAAAGGTTATCACACAATGTATTCCTACCGACAGTAAATATTTCTTGCGGTGCGTTTTTAAATCCTGCAAAGATATTATTATATCCCGTGCAATACTAACCTCGATTTGGTTCGAGTATGTAGAGCTCAATTTTTTCTCCGCTATTGGCACTTGATTAAAATGTTTATTAACCGCTAACATGAAAGCATCTGACTTTGTCGCTGATGCGTTTTCATGATGTTGGTTGTCACAGATAGCACTATTGGAAAATGTCTGTGACTCGGTATAAAGATCTACAAGACCATTGCCAGATACTAAGGCAGTTTGTTATGTTACGTTATTCGTGGCAGTCCCTGTTCGAGCGCCAAAGTTATGCTACGTTGGCTCGTAGCCGTGCGTAACACAAAGAAAATCAAAGAAATGACCGGGCTCAATCGGAGATTAGGGGGGGTTGTAGAAAGCAGACCAACATACAATGTACACGGCTCTAAGGAGTTAGTGCAAGAAAAATAGTCAAGCAAACCTGAAAAAAAAAGAAAAAGCATAGCAGCAATGATAAGGCTAAATTATTCAGTACTTTGTAGAATGTAAAAAAAAAACAGTTTGGATAATCTATATAATATAACAACGGTAAAAGCAGTACAAAAATGTTTAGTACAAAGTGAGGTAATATTGGGGAGTAGCAGAAACGTTTCCTCACACACCAATTAAACATGAATCAGACAAAATGTTAAAAAAAATAAATAGGTAAGACACAATTGATATGAGTAATTCAGTAGTATTGATCTTTCTTTCTTTCTTTCTTTTTTTTCTTATGTTTTAAAATATCATGCAAGTCTTTTGTAAAAGGTATCAGAACGACAAAGATATGGTAAAGCAACGGATAGATATTTAAAGTAATAACAAGTAAGAAATAGTTCAACTTACAAAAGTCCTTCAGCAACGCTTCCTTGCAACGGAAGTGTGAGATTCACGATGTCCTACGCTAATGAAGCACTTCACCCTGGACTGTGAGGGTGTTGATGGAACTTATCACACGTCACACTAATCACACCTACGCATTTCACTGGGGTTAGCAGCAGACACCATCACGCGACGGAACTATGTAGCATTGATAAATTCCTTGTTAATTCTATTTCCTGAGACAATAATTTCGAAATATTTTGTAGCACTAGTTTAATTTCAACTGGGATCAAATGTATATTATTTTCATAAACCTCCAACAAGCAGTGAGAAACTTCAACCAATACCTTTGTAAACCGGTAATCTGTTATATTTCACAAATAACGAAATTCGCGCAAGCAATGATCTATTTTAGATTCTTTGGTGTTAGAAAAATGCAGAAACTACAGTATCCACTGTATTTAAATAATCCAAAGTATGCACTAATCTGATAAAACAAAGGGACACTAGACTAGATCGCACACACATTAATTCTAAAGAAAGAATCGGTCAGTTTAGCAAGTTCTACGACTATTATTTCACAAGACAAACAACTAAAACCACAAATTAGTAAAGTACGCGTATCACTAAAGTAAGTCCGTCAAATGTTCCTTAAAGCATTTATCTCACAAGAAAAACAACTAAAAACAATTAGTAGGCACGCGTAAGCAATAAAACCGTCCGTCAAATGTTCCGTAAAACACACGTGCCTCGAGTTTAACAAGCTTTACCGCTTTTATTTCCAACAGAAAATCAACTAAAAACATGCCGTGCTTGTTCATGAACAATACGAAAATTAATCCCGCATTAATTCTCACTATTGTCAAAAGCAGAAAGAAGCAGTATTTTCAACGTACTTAATATATCGGAACAAAGAACAAAACTCTACTCTTCGTCTGTTTATATCAATTCCTCGCTATTACAACCGCAGCGGGTAGATTTCGCTGGCAACTGAACTGCTTGAATTAATTCCGTTAATAAATTAAATTGTCTTTTGATAATTATATAAATTTGCATGCGGTTTTTATATTATCCTTTATTTTCAAGGCACCACATAGAGCAGGGTAAACCACACCAGAATTTCTGTATCTTGAAATTTGTTTAAAAAGTTTAAAAATTGTAAATCTAACGGTAATTCAACTTAAAAATATAAAGTAAATACGAAACTATCACTAAAAAGTTTTTAGAATGTCGCCACTTGGATCAAAAGTCACTATAAGGTTTTGGTTTAAATAGATCTCTTTGAGGTTTAGTCACATCACATACTCAATAATACAATAGTATATTACGCAAACTATACGATAGCTTTTACGAATACAATCAGGCAATTTAAAAAACTATTTTCGACTCCAAATTTAAAATAATTTATACGATACAGATAAACTACAGCAAGGAGCAAGTTAACTGAGAAGACTGGAACATTTATTTTTAAGACATTCGGGAACATGAGACAAAACCCATAATATGAATCACTGACCTTCCAACAGGTAAAAATTTTAATTAGAGTTGCAGGTAAGTACTTGTTAACCCAACCCTCTATACAAATAGGTACTCTGTTCATTGATAGTAAAATAATTTAGGGTTTCAACAAACAATAAGTTCACAGTTTAGGTCTAATTTGGTAGTAAATTGTAGGCCAGATGTGTGTTGTCACTTACGTTAAAGATCCCTACCTTGCTTGGAACAGCACGGGTTTGGCAAAATTAAAATTCCCAGGGAAATAGAACTCACCTCCTGACGAATGTGGTACCTTTGGGTAGAGCATTGGAGAAATCAAATATACGGTATCTATGTAAACCAATTGCGAAGATAAAAGTCATGTGTCAAAATTAAGCTTGCATTTTTCCTGTTCATTTCAAAATTTTTCTTTTGTTTATGGATTATTCTTTAAATAAGTTAATTGATGTATACGTGTTAGGCAAAACTGAAAGAAAACTTCTGTTAGCACATAGAGTCTACAGAATTGTGCATTCTGAAAATCACACCTATATCCACTGCCATCGACTTCCAAAACGGTATGGAGAGGTTAGATTTTACCGGCAGCGTAAATTACACCAAACATGTTAATCAAAGATTTGTTCAAGTCTTCACCTTGAATGAATGAATCTTTAATTGTTATTCATGATATCAAATTGCCTGATATTTTTGTGGAAGGTACCTATGGGCCTAAGGATTATTCTGCAATTTACCGCTAGTTGATACAACGCACCATTTAAGAGATACTCATTCTTTATTATGATGGAGTATTTAACTATCCCCCCTTCTTCCCCTTTCAAATCGCCTGATATTTTTGTGGAAGGTACCTATGGGCCTAGGGATTATTCGGCAATTTACCGCTAGTTGATACAACACACCGTTTAGGAGATATTCATTTTTTATTATGATGGGGTATTTAACTACCCCCTCAACCCCTTTAAAATCGCCTGATATTTTTGTGGAAGGTACCTATTGGCCTAAGGATTATTCTGCAATTTATCGCTAGTTGATACAACGCACCATTTAGGAGATATTCATTTTTTATTATGATGGAGTATTTAACGCCCCCCCCTCTCCCCCATTCAAATCGCCTGATATTTTTGTGGAAAGTACCTATGGGTCTAAGGATTATTCTGCTATTTACCGCTAGTTGATACAATGCACCGTTTAGGAGATATTCATTTTTTATTATGTTGGGGTATTTAACTACCCCCTTCATCCCCTTTCAAATCGCCAGTTATTTTTGTGGAAGGTACCTATGGGCCTAAGGATTATTCTGCAACTTACCGCTAGTTGATACAACGCACCGTTTAGGAGATATTCATTTTTTATTGTGTTGGGGTATTTAACTACCTCCCCTCATCCCCTTTCAAATCGCCTGATATTTTTGTGGAAGGTACCTATTGGCCTAAGGATTATTCTGCAATTTATCGCTAGTTGATACAACGCACCATTTAGGAGATATTCATTTTTTATTATGATGGAGTATTTAACGCCCCCCCCTCTCCCCCATTCAAATCGCCTGATATTTTTGTGGAAAGTACCTATGGGTCGAAGGATTATTCTGCTATTTACCGCTAGTTGATACAACGCACCGTTTAGGAGATATTCATTTTTATTCTGTTGGGGTATTTAACTACCCCTTCAACCCCTTTCAAATCGCCTGATATTTTTGTGGAAGGTACCTATGGGCCTAAGGATTATTCTGCAATTTACCGCTAGTTGATACAACGCACCGTTTGGGAGATATTCATTTTTATTATGTTGGGGTATTTAACTACCCCCTCTACCCCTTTCAAATCGCCTGATATTTTTGTGGAAGGTACCTATGGGCCTAAGGATTATTCTGCAATTTACCGCTAGTTGATACAACGCACCATTTAGGAGATATTCATTTTTTATTATGATGGAGTATTTAACTACCCCCCTCTTCCCCTTTCAAATCGCCTGATATTTTTGTGGAAGGTACCTATGGGCCTAAGGATTATTCTGCAATTTACCGCTAGTTGATACAACGCACCGTTTAGGAGATGTTCATTTTTTATTGTGTTGGGGTATTTAACTACCCCCCTTCAACCCCTTTCAAATCGCCTGATATTTTTGTGGAAAGGTACCTATGGGCTAAGGATTATTCTGCAATTTACCGCTAGTTGATACAACGCACCGTTTAGAGATATTCATTTTTATTTGTTGGGGTATTTAACTACCCCTTCATCCCCTTTCAAATCGCCTGATATTTTTGTGGAAAGGTACCTATGGGCTAAGGATTATTCTGCTATTTACCGCTAGTTGATACAATGCACCGTTTAGGAGATATTCATTTTTATTATGTTGGGGTATTTAACTACCCCCTTCATCCCCTTTCAAATCGCCAGTTATTTTTGTGGAAGGTACCTATGGGCCTAAGGATTATTCTGCAACTTACCGCTAGTTGATACAACGCACCGTTTAGGAGATATTCATTTTTTATTGTGTTGGGGTATTTAACTACCCCTCTTCACTCCTTTCAAATCGCCTGATATTTTTGTGCAAGGTACCTATGGGCCTAAGGATTATTCTGCAATTTACCGCTAGTTGATACAACGCACCGTTTAGGAGATATTCATTTTTATTATGTGGGTATTTAACTACCCCCTCATCCCCTTTCAAATCGCCTGATATTTTTGTGGAAAGGTACCTATGGGCTAAGGATTATTCTGCAATTTACCGCTAGTTGATACAACGCACCGTTTAGGAGATATTCATTTTTATTTGTTGGGGTATTTAACTACCCCCTCAACCCCTTTCAAATCGCCTGATATTTTTGTGGAAGGTACCTATGGGCTAAGGATTATTCTGCAATTTACCGCTAGTTGATACAACGCACCGTTTAGGAGATATTCATTTTTATTGTGTTGGGTATTTAACTACCCCCTTCAACCCCTTTCAAATCGCCTGATATTTTTGTGGAAGGTACCTATGGGCTAAGGATTATTCTGCAATTTACCGCTAGTTGATACAACGCACCGTTTAGGAGATATTCATTTTTATTATGTTGGAGTATTTAACTACCCCTCACCCCTTTCAAATCGCCTGATATTTTTGTGGAAGGTACCTATGGGCCTAAGGATTATTCTGCAATTTACCGCTAGTTGATACAACGCACCGTTTAGGAGATATTCATTTTTATTATGATGGGTATTTAACTACCCCCTCAACCCCTTTCAAATCGCCTGATATTTTTGTGGAAGGTACCTATGGGCTAAGGATTATTCTGCAATTTACCGCTAGTTGATACAACGCACCGTTTAGGAGATATTCATTTTTATTGTGTTGGGTATTTAACTACCCCCTCAACCCCTTTCAAATCGCCTGATATTTTTGTGGAAGGTACCTATGGGCTAAGGATTATTCTGCAATTTACCGCTAGTTGATACAACTCACCGTTTTGGAGATATTCATTTTTTATTGTGTTGAGGTATTTAACTTCCCCCCTCAACCCCTTTCAAATCGCCTGATATTTTTGTGGAAGGTACCTATGGGCCTAAGGATTATTCTGCAATTTACCGCTAGTTGATACAAAGCACCATTTAGGAGATATTCATTTTTATTATGATGGGTATTTAACTACCCCTCATCCCCTTTCAAATCGCCTGATATTTTTGTGGAAGGTACCTATGGGCCTAAGGATTATTCTGCAATTTACCGCTAGTTGATACAAACGCACCGTTTAGGAGATATTCATTTTTATTGTGTTAGGGTATTTTACTACCCCCTCATCCCCTTTCAAATCGCCTGATATTTTTGTGGAAGGTACCTATGGGCCTAAGGATTATTCTGCAATTTTCCGCTAGTTGATAAAACGCACCATTTAGGAGATATTCATTTTTTATTATGATGGGGTATTTAACTCCCCCTCTCCCTTTCAAATCGCCTGATATTTTTGTGGAAAGTATCTATGGGTCTAAGGATTATTCTGCAATTTACCGCTAGTTGATACAACGCACCATTTAGGAGATATTCATTTTTTATTATGATGAGGTATTTAACTACCCCCCTCCACCCTTTCAAATCGCCTGATATTTTTGTGGAAGGTACCAATGGGCCTAAGGATTATTCTGCAATTTACCGCTAGTTGATACAACGCACCATTTAGGAGATATTCATTTTTTATTATGATGGAGTATTTAACTCCCCCTCTCCCCCTTTCAAATCGCCTGATATTTTTGTGGAAAGTACCTATGGGTCTAAGGATTATTCTGCAATTTACCGCTAGTTGATACAACGCACCGTTTAGGAGATGTTCATTTTTATTATGTTGGGGTATTTAACTACCCCCTTCAACCCCTTTCAAATTGCCTGATATTTTTGTGGAAAGGTACCTATGGGCTAAGGATTATTCTGCAATTTACCGCTAGTTGATACAACGCACCGTTTAGGAGATATTCATTTTTATTATGATGGGTATTTAACTACCCACCCTCGCCCCTTTCAAATCGCCTGATATTTTTGTGGTAGGTACCTATGTGCCTAAGGATTATTCTACAATTTACCGCTAGTTCATACAACGCACCGGTTAGGAGATATTCCTTTTTTATTATGTTGGGGTATTTAACTACCTCCTTCCCCTTTCAAATCGCCTGATATTTTTGTGGAAAGGTACCTATGGGCTAAGGATTATTCTGCAATTTACCGCTAGTTGATACAACGCACCGTTTAGGAGATTTCATTTTTATGTTTGGGGTATTTAACTACCCCCTCAACCCCTTTCAAATCGCCTGATATTTTTGTGGAAAGGTACCTATGGGCCTAAGGATTATTCTGCAATTTACCGCTAGTTGATACAACGCACCGTTTAGGAGATATTCATTTTTTATTATGTTGGGGTATTTAACTACCCCTTCATCCCCTTTCAAATCGCCTGATATTTTTGTGGAAGGTACCTATGGGCCTAAGGATTATTCTGCAATTTACCGCTAGTTGATACAACGCACCATTTAGGAGATATTCATTTTTTATTGTGTTGGGGTATTTAACTACCCCCCTTCAGCCCCTTTCAAATCGCCTGATATTTTTGTGGAAGGTACCTATAGGCATAAGGATTATTCTGCAATTTACCGCTAGTTGATACAACGCACCGTTTAGGAGATATTCATTTTTTATTGTGTTGGGGTATTTAACTACCCCCTCTCCCACTTTCAAATCGCCTGATATTTTTGTGGAAAGTACCTATGGGTCTAAGGATTATTCTGCAATTTACCGCTAGTTGATACAACGCACCGTTTAGGAGATGTTCATTTTTTATTTTTTTGGGGTATTTAACTACCCCCCTTCAACCCCTTTCAAATCGCCTGATATTTTTGTGAAAGGTACCTATGGGCTAAAGGATTATTCTACAATTTACCGCTAGTTGATACAACTCACCGTTTAGGAGATATTCATTTTTTATTGTAATGGGATATTTAACTACCCCAACCCCCACCCCTTTCAAATCGCCTGATATTTTAGTGGAAGGAACCTATGGACCTAGGGATTATTCTTCAATTTACCGCTAGTTGAAACAACTCACCGTTTAGGAGATATTCATTTTTTATTATGATGGGGTATTTAACTACCTCCTTCTTCCCCTTTCAAATCGCCTGCTATTTTTGTGGAAGGTACCTATGGGCCTAAGAATTATTCTACAATTTACCGCTAGTTGATACAACGCACCGTTTAGGAGATTTTCATTTTTTATCGTGTTGGGGTATTTAACTACCCCCTCATCCCCTTTCAAATCGCCTGATATTTTTGTGAAAGGTACAAATGGGCCTAAGGATTATTCAGCAATTTACCGCTAGTTGATACAACTCACCGTTTAGGAGATATTCATTTTTTATTGTATTGGGGTATTTAACTACCCCTTTCATCCCCTTTCAAATCGCCTGATATTTTTGAGGAAGGTACCTATGGGCCTAAGGATTATTCTGCTATTTACCGCTAGTTGATACAACGCACCGTTTAGGAGATATTCATTTTTTATTCTGTTGGGGTATTTAACTACCCCTTCACCCCCTTTCAAATCGCCTGTTATTTTTGTGGAAGGTACCTATGGGCCTAAGGATTATTCTGCAACTTACCGCTAGTTGATACAACGCACCGTTTAGGAGATTTTCATTTTTTATTGAGTTGGGGTATTTAACTACCCCCCCTCTTCCCCCTTCAAATCGCCTGATATTTTTGTGCAAGGTACCTATGGGCCTAAGGACTATTCTGCAATTTACCGCTAGTTGATACAACGCACCGTTTAGGAGATATTCATTTTTTATTGTGTTGAGGTATTTAACTACACCCCTCAACCCCTTTCACATCGCCTGATATTTTTGAGGAAGGTACCTAGGAGCCTAAGAATTATTCTGCAATTTACCGCTAGTTGATACAACGCACCGTTTAGGAGATATTCATTTTTTATTACAATGGGATATTTAACTACCCCCCTCAACCCCTTTCAAATCGCCTGATATTTTTGTGGAAAGTACTTATGCGCCTAAGGATTATTCTGCAATTTACCGCTAGTTGATACAACGCACCATTTAGGAGATATTCATTTTTTATTATGTTGGAGTATTTAACTCCCCCCCCCCTCTACCCTTTCAAATCGCCCCATATTTTTGTGGAAGGTACCTAAGGGCCTAAGGATTATTCTGCAATTTACCGCTAGTTGATACAACGCACCGTTTAGGACATGTTCATTTTTTATTATGTTGGGATATTTAACTACCTCCCCTCAACCCCTTTCAAATCGCCTGATATTTTTGAGGAAGGTAACTATGGGCATTAGGATTATTCTGCAATTTACCGCTAGTTGATACAACGCACCGTTTAGGAGATGTTCATTTTTTATTGTGTTGGGGTATTTAACTACCCCCCTTCAGCCCCTTTCAAATCGCCTGATATTTTTGTGAAAGGTACCTATGGGCTAAAGGATTATTCTACAATTTACCGCTAGTTGATACAACTCACCGTTTAGGAGATATTCATTTTTTATTATAATAGGATATTTAACTACCCCCTCAACCCCTTTCAAATCGCCTGATATTTTAGTGGAAGGTACCTATGGGCCTAGGGATTATTCTGCAATTTACTGCTAGTTGATACAACTCACCGTTTAGGAGATATTCATTTTTTATTGTGTTGGGGTATTTAACTACCCCCACAAACCCCTTTCAAATCGCCTGATATTTTTAAGAAAGGTACCTATGGGCCTAAGAATTATTCTGCAATTTACCGCTAGTTGATACAACACACCGTTTAGGAGATATTCATTTTTTATTATGATGGGGTATTTAACTACCCCCTTCATCCCCTTTCAAATCGCCTGCTATTTTTGTGGAAGGTACCTATGGGCCTAAGGATTATTCTGCAATTTACCGCTAGTTGATACAACGCGCCATTTAGGAGATATTCATTTTTTATTGTGTTGGGGTATTTAACTACCTCCCTCATCCCCTTTCAAATCGCCTGATATTTTTGTGGAAGGTACCTATTGGCCTAAGGATTATTCTGCAATTTACCGCTAGTTGATACAACGCACCGTTTAGGAGATTTTCATTTTTTATTAAGATGGGGTATTTAACTACCCCCCCTGTTCCCCTTTCAAATCGCCTGATATTTTTGTGGAAGGTACCTATGGGCCTAAGGATTATTCTGCAATTTACCGCTAGTTGATAAAACGCACCGTTTAAATGTTCATTTTTATTGTGTTGGGGTATTTAACCACCCCCCTTCAGCCCCTTTCAAATCGCCTGATATTTTTGTGAAAGGTACCTATTGGCTAAAGGATTATTCTACAATTTACCGCTAGTTGATACAACTCACCGTTTAGGAAATATTCATTTTTTATTATAATGGGGTATTTAACTACCACCCCCAACCCCTTTCAAATCGCCTGATATTTTAGTGGAAGGTACCTACGGGCCTAAGGATTATTCTGCAATTTACCGCTAGTTGATACAACGCAACATTTAGGAGATATTCATTTTTTATTATGATGGGGTATTTAACTACCCCCCTCTACCCTTTCAAATCGCCTGATATTTTTATGGAAGGTACCTATGGGCCTAAGGATTATTTTGCAATTTACCGCTAGTTGATACAACGCACCGTTTAGGAGATATTCATTTTTTATTGTGTTGGGGTATTTAACTACCCCCCCTCTACCCCTTTCACATCGCCTGATATTTTTGTGGAAGGTACCTATGGGCCTAAGGATTATTCTGCAATTTACCGCTAGTTGATACAACGCACCGTTTAGGACATGTTCATTTTTTATTATGTTGGGGTATTTAACTACCTCCCCTCAAACCCCTTTCAAATCGCCTGATATTTTTGTGGAAGGTACCTATGGGCCTAAGGATTATTCTGCAATTTACCGCTAGTTGATACAACGCACCTTTTAGGAGGTATTCATTTTTTATTATGATGGAGTATTTAACTCCCCCTCCCTCTCCCCCTTTCAAATCGCCTGATATTTTTGTGGAAAGTACCTATGGGCATAAGGATTATTCTGCAATTTACCGCTAGTTGATACAACGCACCATTTAGGAGATATTCATTTTTTATTATGATGGGGTATTTAACTACCCCCCTCTACCCTTTCAAATCGCCTGATATTTTTGTGAAAGGTACCAATGGGCTAAAGAATTATTCTACAATTTACCGCTAGTTGATACAACTCACCGTTTAGGAGATATTCATTTTTTATTATAATGGGATATTTAACTACCCCCCTCAACCCCTTTCAAATCGCCTGATATTTTAGTGGAAGGTACCTATGGGCCTAGGGGTTATTCTGCAATTTACTGCTAGTTGATACAACTCACCGTTTAGGAGATATTCATTTTTTATTGTGTTGGGGTATTTAACTACCCACAAACCCCTTTCAAATCGCCTGATATTTTTAAGAAAGGTACCTATGGGCCTAAGAATTATTCTGCAATTTACCGCTAGTTGATACAACACACCGTTTAGGAGATATTCATTTTTTATTATGATGGGGTATTTAAATACCCCCGTCATCCCCTTTCAAATCGCCTGCCATTTTTGTGGAAGGTACCTATGGGCCTAAGGATTATTCTGCAATTTACTGCTAGTTGATACAACGTGCCGTTTAGGAGATATTCATTTTTTATTGTGTTGGGGTATTTAACTACGCCCACAAACCCCTTTCAAATCGCCTGATATTTTTAAGAAAGGTGCCTAAGAATTATTCTGCAATTTACCGCTAGTTGATACAACGCACCATTTAGGAGATATTCATTTTTTATTATGATGGGGTATTTAAATACCCCCGTCATCCCCTTTCAAATCGCCTGCCATTTTTGTGGAAGGTACCTATGGGCCTAAGGATTATTCTGCAATTTACTGCTAGTTGATACAACGTGCCGTTTAGGAGATATTCATTTTTTATTGTGTTGGGGTATTTAACTACCCCCCCTGTTCCCCTTTCAAATCGCCTGATATTTTGTGGAAGGTACCTATGGGCCTAAGGATTATTCTGCAATTTACCGCTAGTTGATAAAACGCACCGTTTAAATGTTCATTTTTTATTGTGTTGGGGTATTTAACTACCCCCCTTCATCCCCTTTCAAATCGCCTGATATTTTTATGGAAGGTACCTATGGGCCTAAGGATTATTCTGCAATTTACCGCTAGTTGATACAACGCACCATTTAGGAGATATTCATTTTTTATTTTGATGGAATATTTACCCCCCCTCTCCCCCTTTCAAATCGCCTGATATTTTTGTGGAAAGTACCTATGGGTCTAAGGATTATTCTGCAATTTACCGCTAGTTGATACAACGCACCGTTTAGGAGATATTCATTTTTTATTGTGTTGGGGTATTTAACTACCCCCCTCTACCCTTTCACATCGCCTGATATTTTTGTGGAAGGTACCTATGGGCCTAAGGATTATTCTGCAATTTACCGCTAGTTGATACAACGCACCGTTTAGGACATGTTCATTTTTTATTATGTTGGGGTATTTAACTACCTCCCCTCATCCCCTTTCAAATCGCCTGATATTTTTGTGGAAGGTACCTATGGGCATAAGGATTATTCTGCAATTTACCGCTAGTTGATACAACGCACCATTTAGGAGATATTCATTTTTTATTATGATGGGGTATTTAACTACCCCCCTCTACCCTTTCAAATCGCCTGATATTTTTGTGGAAGGTACCTATGGGCCTAAGGATTATTCTGCAATTTACCGCTAGTTGATACAACGCACCATTTAGGAGATATTCATTTTTTATTATGATGGAGTATTTAACTCCCCCCCTCTCCCCCTTTCAAATCGCCTGATATTTTTGTGGAAAGTACCTATGGGTCTAAAGATTATTCTGCAATTTACCGCTAGTTGATACAACGCACCATTTAGGAGATATTCATTTTTTATTATGATGGGGTATTTAACTACCCCCCTCCACCCTTTCAAATCGCCTGATATTTTTGTGGAAGGTACCTATGGGCCTAAAGATTATTCTGCAATTTACCGCTAGTTGATACAACGCACCATTTAGGAGGTATTCATTTTTTATTATGATGGAGTATTTAACTCCGCCTCCCTCTCCCCCTTTCAAATCGCCTGATATTTTTGTGGAAAGTACCTATGGGCATAAGGATTATTCTGCAATTTACCGCTAGTTGATACAACTCACCGTTTAGGAGATATTCATTTTTTATTATAATGGGGTATTTAACTACCCCCCCACCCCACCCCTTTCAAATCGCCTGATATTTTAGTGGAAGGTACCTATGGGCCTAGGGATTATTCTGCAATTTACCGCTAGTTGAAACAACTCACCGTTTAGGAGATATTCATTTTTTATTGTGTTGGGGTATTTAACTACCTCCTTCTTCCCCTTTCAAATCGCCTGCTATTTTTGTGGAAGGTACCTATGGGGCTAAGGATTATTCTGCAATTTACCGCTAGTTGGTACAACGCACCGTTTAGGAGATTTTCATTTTTTATTGTGCTGAGGTATTTAACTTCCCCCCTCATCCCCTTTCAAATCGCCTGATATTTTTGTGGAAGGTACCTATGGGCCTGAGGATTATTCTGCAATTTACCGCTAGTTGATACAACGCACCGTTTAGGAGATATTCATTTTTTATTATGATGGGGTATTTAACTACCACCCTTCATCCCCTTTCAAATCGTCTAATATTTTTATGTAAAGTTTCTATTTGTTTAAGAATTATTTTGCAATTTATGGCTAGTTGATACCACGCACCGTTTGGCTGAAGAATGATTTTCCTGTTCCCATCTTGATGTAACCCCTGGTTTGGATGTTGATTTTCATTGCTATATTTGGAGATTAATGTACCCTGCGATTTTGTTTTCGTGTGGATTGATATAATGCGGCAGCTTTGTAGTAGTTTTGGTGTTTTTTAACATTGTATCGATGGTAGAAGAACTTGATTTTAATTTTAAGTTTTTTCCATATAGGTATTGATTTGGTCCACTGGAACTGGACGGGATTAAAAATAAATGTGAATATGAATCTGAATGTAACTTCAGCCACATCTATAATATTAACAATAAACATACATACCATTTGTTTAATTTCATTAAAGCGTTCATTAAGACATTCAAACACTTGTTCACATAAATCTACATCTTCTTCGGACCATTTAGCAGGTTTAGGTGAAAAACAAGCTATATCCTTTACCGTTTGATTAATGTCATAGTCATTCCAAAACAGCATACCCAATGCTTGTACCTCATTATAGCCATGCTTCTCTTTAGCTAGTAATACATAATCGTCAACTACAAATATAGTATGATTAGTAAGCAAACTCATAATATTAAGGCCGTGGCTAGGGCTCCGTTGGATGATTACATCACTAGTGATAGCATTAGTTGCTTACAAAATTAGTAAATGTTTTGACGGTCATAATACATATAATAGAGGATTAATTTGCTGTGTGCTGAGTATTGTAAATAGTGTTCTGTTAGTTTTTATGATAAGCAAAGTTCCTGTTTGAACTGCTTATTCATTACAGTTTATTTTATAAACTTTCAGGTAATTATAGATGCAACCCAAGTGTAATTTTAAGCAGGAGCATTGTTATCTATATATAATGTTGGTTATTAAATTCTTGACATATTTTGCTATTACGGATTCCTGAAAAGAAGCACGAAGAGAATATTAAATCAAGTTAAGTGAAGTTAAAATTCTTTTATTAGATGCTCTGCAAAATGATACAAATGAACACTGAAAAAATGTATAACTACACAAGTTGTTAAAGAAGTTAAAATGTGTAACTTGTATAACATAGTCAACCTTACTGAACCGTTAATTATTTTAGTGTGAAACAATAGTAATTCTAGTAGAGATGGTGATGACGGTATTTGCCTATGGTTTTCGTACAAATAAAATGCTAATTTTGTTGTTTGAGTATTTAGCTTAATAAGTCTGTTGTGTAAATAAAATACTACATTTGTATTTTAACTGTCATTTCTAAATAAATGTACTCTTAAGTAATATAAGGACAACACACTTCTGCTATCTTCAAATTTATCATACTCTGTGAGCACCAAATTGTTATCTTTAGAAGGACAATATTGCAGAAAAATGTTAGAAAGGAACCTGTTTAGTTATATTCTTGATTAAATGTTAAGAGATAAGAAGTAGTCTTATTTAATCATATTTGGATGTTTAGAAATGTGGTCTTTGACAGTGTTCGTATTTACATATTGTAAAATTAAACTTGATAGTCTAAAGCTTGGTTAAAATCATAGAAAACAATGCCAGCCTAAAATGTAGAATTTATTGTTATAGCACTTTGTGATGACATTGGACGGTGCATAAAACATACCAGAATTACCTGTTGCTTAAGAAAAATATTACATTACTTAAAACCAGAGGCAATAAAGCAAATATAACTGTAGATACCTAATTTAGAGGTGCATCGTTTCGGAGATACTGCATACTGCTCCTTAAAAATAAGGATTTTTAGAATTAATTTTAGGCCTATTGTCAGAACCGTTTTATGTAGAAACATATTTGTCACTTAAAACGCTGCAATTTTACGTTTATAATAAAAAACACTGGGATTGTGTCAAACGTACATGCTTAATACTAAAACTACAATATGTCTCAGTCTGTCATCAAACTTGAAATTTGGTACATTTGAAATAACAAAACGTTCAATGACGTATTAACCTAAAGGGACCTAGTCACGGCCAATTAATAATAATTTAATTCCTTACTCTGCGAATCAGACAATTTGTCAGTGGGACTCCAAAATAGTGCAAAACGATCAAGTACAAATTTTAGATCTCGCTCATTCGCAGGAATTAATTCTGGAATAATTGCTTGATAATCAGGACCTACTCGGATTCTGGCTTCTTGAAAACAAAGGTTTAAAATTATTGTTACAAAAAGTGTAAAGACCTGAGACTTTTATAAAGTTCATCTGAGGAATGCAAGACATACATTTCCCTTTCAAAATGAGCTTTATAATGCTTCTCTTGGTAGACATATTTTATATTATATATGGTAAACAATGTGTACCTGAATATGGGTTATCACTCTTTTTTTTAGTTTGTAGATGGCCGCTGGCGTTTGACTTGGGACTCGACTTGGGTTTCGGCGTGGGACTCCTACGACGCCTACTACGAGTATTGTGCCCAGTCTTTGAAGAAAACATCGTACTCGTGGAAAAATATCAATATACACTGATTTACTAATTCACTGTAAAAACAATTTCTCCTTAGAATTCTATTAAAACACCGCACTGGCAATGTTTTATCTCAGATACCATAAAAAAGTAGTTTTGAAATGTGCTGCTAGGGTCGCTACAACCGAGTTGTATGTTTCTATATTCCGATAGCACCACCTGGTGGTGAATCAGATTATGATCACCATTCTACAAAGATAAATCGAAATTAGATACTACAACATTTATTAATTGAACGATCGAACTTAATAGTTATAATTACAACAAAAAATACTTTATGTCTTATCTGCAACTACTGAAAAGTAACCAACAGCGACAAGGAAGTAAACGGATGTGACTCCAGTACACAAACCAATGGAGTTAACGCAACGTTGACCTAATCAAAATAACACAAATTATTTATTTAATTTAGTATAACATTATGCGCTTATATAAAAACCTGCTGTTCATAAAATTGATATTTCATTGGTTGAATATGATAGATATCAGACAACGTGATATCAAACATAAACAACTTGGATTAACGTCAACTTCTTTGTTTCTATTAATAAACACAGATGTAGTATAGTAGGGAGATGCTGTTCTCTATTAAAAGTGACATCTTGTCGCCATGTTGAGTTGTCGATGTCACTTGTATACACGTTAGAGTTCTTAGTATATTTCAACAATTTAGTGCGTGTGTGTGGATAATAGTTGAAGATGTTAATCATGAAATAACTATGGTGTTGTGTCTGTGCCGTTTGCGCTTGTAACGGTAGAAATGGACGTTTATACGAAGCAGACTACTGGAATAACATTTCATAAGCAAGTAAATAATGATCAGGAACAGATCCTAGGCATTTGTTAAAAACAATAGCATAAATTTTGGTTTCTTTAAAATAGAATAACTTAATTAATGTTTATATTTTCTTGAATTTCAGTAAGATCGGGAGTAACGGAAATTGTGCCATCACCATTATCGCCACCGTTAGCTAAAGTCAGCTGACACCTAACAACTGGAATTGAAATCCTTAATAGAATTAATCGAAAACGACCCTGGCAAATCTCCATATTGAATACCTAATTAGTCACACCTATTCGTACCTTTTTCCAATAAGAAAATCGTTGTGATAGCAACGCAATTCCTGCCTCCATGTAAAAAGTATCAGTAAGATGGTAAAATTAAATTGGAAAAACTTAAAGCTATACTACTGCAATATAAAACTTGATACGTTCAAATTTACATTTCTAAATATTTTCGTTTGATTTACAACTTTTTCAAATATTGTCATTCTTCCACTTCGACATTTTGTATAACTGTCTCATATATGAGATGCCTTTGATTACATATTATAATTTAATAACTCTATTTGTTCCCATAAAAATCATTCTAATACAATTAATGCACGCATTGTTCTGTTAAACATTCTTTCTAACGATTCTAAGACTTTAGCATTTTACTGTTGCACTTTTATAGCACTAGCTATTCCTAATTCACTATAATTTTACATTATTGTTTGAAGCAATTGTTTCTATATTTAACTCATTCTGACCTTTGTATTTAAAATCGCTTTATAAATATTGTTAAATTTTCTGAATTTACATGGTTCGACTCGGCAATCCATTCTACACGTTCATATATATGTATGTGTATATATATATATATATATATATATATATATATATATATATAAAGACAAGTTATTTGCAGTTCGCAATAAGAATTTGTATTGTTGCGATCCACTATTAGGCAACCCGTCAAACATACAAACGCCCGGGGCACAGCGTATTCTTCAGGATTCGAGAATCCTTCTAGAAAATACTAGATAATGAGTCATATCTTTAATGCAGGGTATATATAAGGCCGCTTATGAATGTAAGATTTAGTCTATACTTGAATGTCTAATATAAATTATATCGTGTATAGTGAATGTAGTTGAGCTTTGAGTGTATATACATAAATGTTATATGAGCTAAACGTATCTATTGTACATGCAGCTTGTAGTATACATAAATAGATAGAGCTTGGATTGAATAATAGTTGTGTTAGTGTTGTTAATGGACCTATCGTAAAGAAGTTAGTTTAAGAAGATATTAGTGCTTGTAAATTCATTAGTGTAATAGTGCTTCATTGTAAGTGTCCTGAAAACATCTATAAATAAGACATATACTGTTAATTAGACTTGAGAACAGTGAGTAATAAAGACTATTGTTATTACTTGTTTTTAAATTAAAGAAACGCGGTAGCAGTAGCCTGCTTCAGTATATAGAATAAGATGTATCTGTAAACAAACTCTTATGAAAATAATAAAAGTTTATTGATAATTACAAATCGGGCTAGTAGTTATATAGCCATTAACAGAACATTAGCTTTATTACTTCACAGGGGAGGAAACATCCACTGACCGACGGTTTCGGCTTGTTAAGCCTCATCAGAGCAGATTAGTTTCCAACTCTATGAAGTAATCGAAGCTATTATACTGATATAATTTTGAAACAATCTCTGTACCACGGCAAAAGTAAATAAAACCGCCATCAGGTGATACATCTTATTTATATATATATATATATATATATATATATATACATATATTGTTATGATAATAGAGTAGTTTAAGGGTAGATTAAGTCATAGGGGTCGGAGATAAATATAAACAACTTTAACTTTAAGAACATTATATAATTCCAGAAAATCGACTATTCTACATGCGGTCAATTAAGAGGACACTGAATATAAAAGATATGTAACTAAATGCATAAGAACATAAATATGTTTAAGCATAGTTTACAAGTAAAGATAAGATTGTAAAACGACACAAATTGCATCAAAATTAAATTACCGGGAAACATAGATAAATTGGCATTGCAAATATTTAACAATTGCGTCGAAAATATCAACGTAAACGCATCGTTATTAGAAAATCGTTAGGTGACTAGAGAAGAACACATTTGTTCAGAAAACCAACATTCTGTGACAAACGAATAAATACCAGGCAGTTCAATTATATGATAAATTAACAAACATCAAATACGTGACTTGATGAAAAGCCAAAAGTTGGAAATCCTAGGATAATACTGCAATATGCTGAATGCGGACGTGAGGAATAGAGCATTCGTCGAAAATTTAAACTAGGTAATTTGTAAAAATTCCGAGTTCTGCCAGATAAGGAAAAGTACCAGCCTTGATTGTAAACACGCCAATAAAAACTATTGGAGGAAGAGCTTATATATGCGATAGAAACTGAACAACATTTTAGTCTATATTTAACTGAACAACAACTATGTTCAAAGGTGGTAAAAACTCACGTAATTAATGAAATGAAAAGTAAATAAATGAAATTTAAAAATGCAACAATTTTGTGAAACGAAATATAAGCCGATTTACAGATAGACGGCTCTAATTAGGAACGTATTATAATTCTGGACGTACTGTGATTTGGGATGTATTTCGATAGAAAGGCGATTTTTTAATTTGGTGATACTTTAATTTGGGACGTATTTTAATTGAAGGCGATACTTTAATTTTGGACGTACTTTAATTTGGTACGACTTTAATTGGAAGCGATTTATGGGAGGCGATTCTTATATGGGGAGAGCATTTTGTTGATGTCTTAACACAAACATAAAATACCAATAAGCAAAGCAGACACAGCAAGGGGATGCAGATCATAGACTAGAATGGAACCCCAGAACCCATTCCAGGTTAGCAATTTTTAATACACTTTATTATTGAAAGACTGTTTTCAATTTAATATTTGCTATACATTGTATATTTGTAAGAGTCATCACAAAGGTCACTTAAAAATATAAAAACAGGGGAATGTATCTTGGAACGTTTGAAGGTCCCTGAATGTAATTAAAAGATATTTTTGCTGGCTTTCAGAAAAGAATAAATCTGGTAAATGTAGATATTTTGAATAAAAACGAAAATTTTGAGTTTTGTACATATTATCAAGTATTATATTAGGTGTTCTAGAATTGCTTTATTTGAATTCAATAAGATTTTTCAGTAAACCAGTCGGGGTAAAATCCTAAATTAATATTTCATATAATAAAGGAAATAGCACAGCAATAAAAGGAATATCACAGCAATTTTATGACGCCCAACATTGGGGCTTAAAATAATAAAATTCAATATCACAGCAATTTTATGGTACGCCCAATCGTGGTGCGAGTATCATATTAAAAATCGCGCGGAACCAAAAGGGACAATTTCATAGTAACAAGGCTATATCACAGCAAATTCTATGGTGCGCCCAATCGTGAGGCGAATATCACAGCAATATATATATATATATATATTATATATATATATATATATATATATATATATATATGCAAAGCCCAAATGATCATCTGAGATCGAACTCGATTTGAAATGATCATTTGGCTTTGCATAATAGTCTAAGTTATTATTTCATTTTATTAATTGTAATACGTTAGTATTATTTATCAACTTATCTTGTGTAAAAAACCTTCATATATATATATATATATATATATATATATAAACAACTGATTTAATTAAAATCTTGGGATACACTCGTTCTACTAGATAAAACTACAGTTGTTACGTGCAATTTGCACTTTAACATTGTTAGTAGTTTAGTTTTTAATGTACGGAAGTTTCCCGCCATATTTTCAAATACGCGAGACGCGGGAATTTTTAAATAGACTAGGCGGTGCTTCCGTACGTCAGAGTAGTGAGTTTGCGCAGTGTGTTTATCCCTAGAGGGGTAAGGCAATACTAGACAAAGGGTGGGAGAGTTTCGCGGTTCTCGCCCTGAATCGTGGCTTTTTTCGGGGGATCTTCGAGTGAAGTGGAGTTAAGTGGAGGTTTTGTGGTGACGTATCGTAGCTTACCTATGTAGTTTCCCTGCTTGCTTATCTTTGGTTTGTCGAACCTTCTACCTTTTTTTCGTCATTCCCTGCGTAAGTAAATTTACAGCAACCTTCGGCTACTGGACCCAAGACGACCCTGAGGGACATGCTCCGCTAGCCGCTCCGGAGAAACAGCCATCTTTAATCCTTTCGACATGGAACCCTGATAGAGGCCAACTTTGGTTCAACCCCGCCGCGGATTTCCGGGGTGAGTAATACCGTGTTTAAATTGTTCACGAATGTAAACTTTTGCAATTGTTTATTTAATTTTTATATTTCCGGTTATGACGCAATAATTTGGGCAATGATGACGTCATGGTGGTTGGCCACGTGAAACCTGTAAAAGGGGTTCGCGCTGTCCTCCGCTAGAGACGTCATTCGCTTTCCTTATTGCGCTTGCGCGGTGTATCTTATGAACTTTGGTAACTGTATTACAGGCTTTTTAGAACCATCTATCGCCATATAAATGTACCATCATCTAAGTGTAATACTTCGTTAACTGTTTTACCGACCATATAAACTTTCACCAGTGATAGTCTATAAGAATGGCGCCTTTTAAATGTGGAGGTTAGGAACCGGGGAATTTTCCTTTGTTTTTATATAAACATACGATGTATTAACAGATGTTATTTAAACAGCTTTCTCACTTAAGGAACCGTACTTTTATTCATGTAAGTATTACAAATAAGCATTTACATTGATTAGATACCTTTAAATATAGTTATTACAAAATTATCTATTAAAATATAACTTTTGTTTGTTTTCTTAACCATAAAAGCCCGTTTTTAGAAACTTAAATGCACTGTCTTGTATGTTACGTTTTAAAAAACTGCATTATGGATTTACTTATTGAACTACTATCTTAATTACCTTTACAAGAAAACCTTGTGGTTAAATTTTCTGACTTGCGTCAGTATAGCATATCTAATATATATATCGTGTCTTAAATATAATTCAAAATGAATATTTCTCATTTAAAATTTCTAGATCTAGTTTACGAGCTTGAATGTAGCAGTATTATTCCGGCGTCTAATCAAAACGATAGAAGATCTCAACTCAGAGCAATTTTAGCCCAGGAACTGAAGGGCGTTGCTATCTTAAAGAAACCCGTTGGCGATTGGCCCCATAACGTATCTGAAATCAAACTTTCTTTGGACGACATATCTGGTATAATAAATAGAACAGATTCCCGTCCCAGTGATGTAGAGTTAGGACGATTGGCTTCGAGAATAACGCACGTCAAACAACGTACAGAACTATTATCTTTATATGACGACGACCAAGCAAGCCAAGCTAAACAAAGCTTGTTGTCCGAAGTATTATTACTTGAAGGAATTATTCTTGAAAGACTTAATCCTAATGCAGACGTAGATATATCGTTACCCTTTTCAAACCTCGCACTTGTCCAACCTAAACCATTAGGAAAATCTATACCTGTATACAAATGGGGTCTCACTTTCGAAGGGTCTGATTCACAGGTCTCTTTATCATCTTTTCTTGATCGTATTAATGATTTCAAAATCTCTCGTGGGTGTACCGACCAGGACCTATTTGTCTCAGCAGGTGACTTATTCGCAGACTCAGCGTTGATATGGTACAGAAACATACGAGACCAAATTTCTACCTGGGAAGAGTTAGTTGCGTGTTTAAAACGAGATTTCCTACCTTATGGCTATATTAACGACCTTTAGAACGAAATACGTAACCGAACCCAAGGTCCTGACGGAAATGTTGTTTCTTTTATTACCTCACTAGAAGCTTTATATAGTAGACTCGACAAAAAACCTTCAGAATCTGAAATTATCGATCAATTACTTAGAAATTTAAAACCCCTACTTCTCAGAACGTTTGGCATTGCAACAAATCTCGTCGTTAGCCCACTTTAAAGACCTATGTCGTTCTCTCCAGGAAGTGAAGTCAAGGATTAACAAATATCGCCCACCCCCCGAAAAATTATCTGATCTTCTAGAACCTGATTTAGCTTGCCAAGCTCGAGCTTCCCGTAAAGTATCTACCCTTAACGTTCCTTCTACCGTAACTAATAACTCACTTACCTGTTGGAACTGCAAGCGAAGTGGACATAACTATAATGTCTGCACATACCCTAGAAATATTTTTTGTTATGGTTGTGGTCGCTCAAATATCTACAAATCTAACTGCACCAACTGTAATCCTAACGTATCGGGAAACTCCCGTCGAGATATTTCAAGTCAGGGTGTGAATATCTCAAGGATCCAAAATCGCCCTCATCACCAATCATCCAACGGACACAGACGCCAATAAATTCAAATTATAAAACTACTTCTAACGTTGTACCGTCATTAAATTTATCTAATAATAATACCGCTACTATTAATGTACAAAATGCCTTACCTTTATTAGAGGAATTATGCTATACTACTGCAGGCGAGTGGTCTAAGTGGTTACAAACCGTCAATTCCTTTTATCATAAAAAGACTGCTGCCGTTTCACAACTTGTTAAAAAACCCTTCGATAACCGTCCACATTTATCTATCTCAATTGGTTCCTTAAATGTAATTGCTTTATTGGATACAGGTTCCTCATGTTCCCTTATAAATAACGAAAGTTTACATCAATTATCTCAACAAAATATCAAAATTCAAATTATTCCCGAGAAAACTTCCATAAATTTAGCTGACGATAATCAAATACATGTAACCGGTTCCCTTAAGTTAAAAATTCGAGTAGAATCTCTTGAACGTGATGTTTTATTTTTGATTGTGCCTGCATTAGCTTATCCCTTTCTACTAGGCGTTGATTTCTGTAAACTTTTTAATCTGTCACTTTATTTCCAGGATTTTTCATGGCAAACCTCTATTAAAACGAATTCTTGTGCATCTTACAGGAATATCTAACAAAATTTCTCTTACTGACTTCCAAAATATAACTCTTAACGCTACAATTGACAAATTTCGCAAACTTAATACCTCCGAACTTGGTTGCGTTACGACTGCAACACACGTTATCTCTACAGGTGATGCCCTTCCCTTTAAGCAACGTCAATATCCCTTATCGCCTGCATTACAAAAGCATTTACATGCTGAAATAGACAAAATGTTAGAATCTGGTGTTATCTCTCCTTCAAATTCACCGTGGACCTCTCCTGTATTACTAGTTCGGTAAAAGAATGACGAATGGCGTGTCTGTTTTGATGGCAGAAAGTTGAATTCTGTGACTGTTTCGGACGCTTACCCTCTACCTAGAACTGACTCGATTTTAAGCCGGCTTTGTAACGCAAAATTTATCTCATCTATCGATCTTAGACAAGCTTTTTATCAGATACCTCTCGACTTATCTTCTCGTCAAAAACTGCTTTTTGTGTTCCAGGCCGAGGTTTTTTCGAATATAATTTTTTGCCATTTGGTCTCTGTAACGCTCCACAAACTTTACAACGTACTATGGATCAAACGTTAGGTCCTATCTTACATCAAGAACGTGCCTTTGTGTTTTTAGACGATATCTTAGTTATCTCAAGTTCTTTCGATGAACATATCGCCACATTAGATGAAGTTGCAGAACGTTTAAACGCAGCAGGTTTTAAGATAAACTGGGAAAAGTCTCAATTTTGTCGTTCATCCCTCACATTTCTTGGTTTTATTATAGATGGGACTGGCTTACGAGCAGATCCGGCTAAAGTTGATGCTATTACTAAATTTAAAACACCTAAGACTGTTACCGAAATCAAACGTTTAGTAGGAATGATTAGCTATTATCGCATCTTTCTACCCAATCTTTCAACTATATCTGCACCCATTACCGCTTTAATTAAAAATAAAAAAAAATCCCAAACTATCGAGTGGAATTTAGAATCCCAACAGGCTTTCGAACAAATTAAAACATTAATCACTTCAGCACCTATCTTAATCTCTCCAAATTTCGATGATAAGTTTTTTATACAAACCGATGCTTCACTTACTGGGTTAGGTGCAATGTTATTCCAGGTAAGCAATGGTTTAGAACATCCAATCGCTTATGCGAGCCGTGCCTTAACTTCTGCCGAACAAAAATACTCTGCTACCGAACGAGAACTATTGGGCGTCATCTTTGGCATCGAGAAATTTAGAGGATATGTCGAAGGTACACACTTTACCGTAATCACTTATTGTGCAGCACTCACTTGGCTTAATAACTTGAAACAGCCCGCAGGTCGTTTGGCAAGATGGAACTTGCGTATATCCCAATTTACTTTTGACGTAAGGCATAGGCCTGGCAAATTAAATATCGTACCTGATGCCTTATCTCGAGATGTTGTTTCTCTTAACCTTCCAAATTTAATTCTGGATACCTGGTACCTCAATATGATTAAAAAAGTTTCTGATAATCCCGACAAATTCCCTACCTTTCGTGTAACTAATAATAGATTATATAAATTTGTATCTTCGTCCCCACATAAAATATCGAATATACCTGAATGGAAACTGGTCGTGCCCACTGCAAACCGCAGTGAGGTGCTCAAATTATGTCACGACGATCCCATTGCTGCACACCTAGGTGTTACAAAAACTCTCGCTAAAATATCTGAATTGTATTACTGGCCCACACTTAAGCAATCTGTTTGTCGCTACATCAAGAGCTGCAAAATTTGTGGTTCCCATAAGAGTTCACAAGATGCTCGTCCTGGTTTAATGGGTAACTTTAAGCGTGTATCTTATCCCTTTCAATTAATATCGCTTGACTTATTAGGACCTCTCCCCCGATCGAAAAGAGGTAATCAATATCTTTTAGTCGTTACCGATTGGTTTTCTAAATTTGTTATGGTGCAACCTTTACGTAAAGCTACTTCCGCAGCAATAATTAAATTCCTAGAACAAAATGTCTTTCTTATCTTTGGTGTCCCCCAGATTATCCTTTGTGACAATGGTGCACAATTTATCTCTAAAGATTTTCAGAATTTCGTTAAAAGTTATAAAGTACAAAAAATTTGGTTTAACGCAAAATATCACCCCCAAGTAAACCCTACCGAGAGAGTAAATCGAGTTTTAATTACCGCTATTTCGTCCTATATTAATTCAGACCATACTACATGGGATGAACATATCTTTGAAATTGCTCAAGCTTTGCGTACATCTAAACACGAAGCAACCCAATTCACTCCGTCTTTTCTTGTTTTTGGAAGATATACCCCAATCGATGGGAGTTACTATGGTTTAGTGCCTGACGATACTAACGTAATTGAATTTGACGATAAAGTACGTTGGGACAAAGACCAACAGTCATTACCTTCTATCTTTAACGACGTTAAAAAAATTTGTTAAAAGCTTACGAAAAGAGCAAGGACCACTATAATCTACGTAAACGAAATATTTCCTTCGCCTTGGGCGAACAAGTTTGGAAAAAGAACTATGTCTTATCGGATGCATCTAAGAAATTCTCTTCAAAATTAGCCCCTAAATTCATTCTTTGTAAGGTCACTCGTGTTATTAGTCCCCTTATCTATGAACTTCAGGATGCTGAAGGAAAACGCCAAGGCAGGTGGCATATTAAAGACCTTAAGCCATTCTCTGCCGACCCAAATGCTACTTAAGTTTTTCACGTTCCATTCTCCACACGATTTACCTAATATTTTTCTGTTTTCACCATCAATTAGTAACCTCAATTACTTATTCCTTCTCTCATATAGTATATAATTTCTTACACGTTTAATTTTACTTACCTTAATTTAGCTATCTTTTTCTTTTGGTTGACTTTTCCTTCGCCACACCGTTAGATATATATCACTTCATTCTCTACACCCCCCAATATAACTCGGTCGTTTCATTTGATTAACCCTCGAACTTTTCCTACTGCATATTATTTGGTTTTTAGTATTTTCTTACATGGGTTAATTGTGTGGTAATTGTCGTAACTTTGGTTGAAATAACTCATTGAATCTTTATGATTGGTTTTAGCTGATGTTGAGTGAATGCTTTCTTCTTTGGACTCACATAGGAGACGCGGCCTATGCCATTGTAAGAAATAGTTCATATTCGCAGTTGCAAAGGACTAGGATTGCCTATTCCATGTGTTTTTCTTCTGAATTATTGCAGTCGCCTACATTATACTACATCATTATTTCTTTCTTTTTCTATTAAATCTACATAACTTATAAACATTTTTTTTTCATTGTTTTTTATTGAACTTTGTGGTGAGATGCTATTGCTTCTTATTGTTATCTTATAAAATTCTCGGTTGTTTTAGCATATTGGAACAGTGTATCTGTATTTAACTGCTTATAATTGGGCATTTTTGTGTGTTTAGGGTGCTACCATTTTGAGAAACTACCTTAAAACAGTTTGTTTTTGTGTGTTTGTATCTGTAATGATACCTTTAAGCTGTCGTGTTAACTTTTGTCTGATTTTCTTATCGTAGTCAATGCACTCGTTAGGAAAATGATCGTACTAGTTCTCTTAGGAGCCTAGTGAATGTTAACAAATGTCTATACTTATCTTGTCGGATGAATATCGCAGGTGGTCCTTCAGACTGCGCTGTGTTTAATAGAGACAACTCTCTACGTTCTCTTGGACGCTTGTCCAAAAACTATACTTTTTTCTTATCCCGCTATCTCCGCTATGCCTTATTCTTCTTTCGGTGGACCTGTTCTTGTCCCGGAACACCGTCTGCCACATAAGAATGATGTTCCCTCATTCCGAGCTACTGGAGCCACTCTATTGTTGTTATTCATTGTCTTGGGTAATAACCAGGCCAATATCTTTGTCTTCTTTATTATCTTTGACAATACCCTTAGTTTTAATATCGTTATCTTACTGATTACCTTTAGTAATAACCTTAGTTTAGTATCGTTATCTTACCGATTACCGTTAGTAATAATTTTGGTTTAATTTCTCGTTATCTTACCGACTACCGTTAGGAATAACTTCGAGTTATTTCGCGTTATCTTACCGGTTATCTTTAGTAATAACTTTTGTTTAATTTCGTGTTACTTTACCTACTATCTCTAATAATCACTTTAGCTTAATATCGCGTTATCTTATCTAGTATCTCAAATAACAACTAAAGCTTAATACCGTTATCTTATTCATTACCTTTGAGGATAACAACTTAAGCTGAATATCATTATCTTATCTACTATCTTTAGCAACAATTTGAGATTTTGTCTTATCTTTTTATCGTCCTAACGTGTGGTATACATGACCAGACGTGGGAATTATCTTTCTTGAATTTAAGTGAAAAAGCTAACCCAGTTTAGTAATGTAATTTGTCAGGTTAGCATATAAGGATTTAGTAGGTGGTACTTTTGGTAAATTTGTTGATTCACAACTATGTCATGGACAAGTTTTAAATGTGCATCGTTAGAAAACCAAAGTACCAGTAACAAAATTTGCTAGAGTGCAGAGTGACGCACTCCATGAACATTTTTAAATTTGGGCACTTCTTGCCAAAAAGAAGAATAGTTTGATGCAACACTCATGTGTGTTTGCGCATAACAACTTTTATGTTAGCTTTAGTTAGATAGGTTTAGATAGTTTAGGCGACTTGTCGCACCCGTGTTAGTTTAAGTAGTGTTTCATGCTCCCCGACAAATTTGTGCTGTCGGTAATTAGCGTAGTCAAAGACTATCGGGCTACCTATTCCGTTTCCTGGTACTTCGGTAGACGTGTTATCGGTCGAAAAACCAGGTGGCGCCTTATATAAACATTTTGTAGGTTTTAAGTTAGGGTTTATGTAGGGTAGTTAGGATTTAGATTTTAAGCTGTTACTGTGCTAACAGACTTTTTCTTTTTTTAAGTTTTTTCTTTTGTGGCTTTGTCGCGATTGTTACGTGCAATTTGCACTTTAACATTGTTAGTAGTTTAGTTTTTAATGTACGGAAGTTTCCCGCCATATTTTCAAATACGCGAGACGCGGGAATTTTTAAATAGACTAGGCGGCGCTTCCGTACGTCAGAGTAGTGAGTTTGCGCAGTGTGCTTATCCCTAGAGGGGTAAGGCAATACTAGACAAAGGGTGGGAGAGTTTCGCGGTTCTCGCCCTGAATCGTGGCTTTTTTCGGGGGATCTTCGAGTGAAGTGGAGTTAAGTGGAGGTTTTGTGGTGACGTATCGTAGCTTACCTATGTAGTTTCCCTGCTTGCTTATCTTTGGTTTGTCGAACCTTCTACCTTTTTTCCGTCATTCCCTGCGTAGGTAAATTTACAGCAACCTTCGGCTACTGGACCCAAGACGACCTTGAGGGACATGCTCCACTAGCCGCTCCGGAGAAACAGCCATCTTTAATCCCTTCGACATGGAACCCTGATAGAGGCCAACTTTGGTTCAACCCCGCCGAGTTCGGATTTCCGGGGTGAGTAATACCGTGTTTAAATTGTTCACGAATGTAAACTTTTGCAATTGTTTATTTAATTTTTATATTTCCGGTTATGACGCAATAATTTGGGCAATGATGACGTCATGGTGGTTGGCCACGTGAAACCTGTAAAAGAGGTTCGCGCTGTCCTCCGCTAGAGGCGTCATTCGCTTTCCTTATTGCGCTTGCGCGGTGTATCTTATGAACTTTGGTAACTGTATTACAGGCTTTTAAGAACCATCTATCGCCATATAAATGTACCACCATCTAAGTGTAATACTTCGTTAACTGTTTTACCGA
The DNA here is from genome assembly GCA_036346225.1 of Platerodrilus igneus. NCBI lineage: Eukaryota > Metazoa > Arthropoda > Insecta > Coleoptera > Lycidae > Platerodrilus > Platerodrilus igneus. Next base: position 115,111 of record JARFIW010001747.1, on the reverse strand, counting down.
CCATATAAACTTTCACCAGTGATAGTCTATAAGACAGTGTCAAATTGTAATTTTTATTTAATGTTTCGGCATTGACTTTATGCTTTTTTCAAAGACTGAAAAATTTAATGAAGATTATTACAATTACATTCGAACAGTATAGCTATGTACTTACATAAATTACTATGACTTAAACCTGATTTAAACTTAACAAACAACACTTATTCATGACATGCAACTTGGTTAAATTTTTAAAAACTGATTATGACAACACAATTAAAATGTATCATAGTCAATTCGATTAAATAAATAAGTAAATAAATAATTAAATAAATAAACATTTAACGACATGCATTTAAACCTAATCATACGACGCAACAAGCATAACTAAACTAATCCTATTTATTGATCGATCATGTTGTCACCTGGTGATTATAGTAAGTCATAATCTAAAACCTGTATCTTAATAGTTTAATGGACAAACAGAACACACTAATAAATGAAGCACACGACACAGAATACATAATTAAACATTTCAACACTGTTTGCGAAAATGACCGTATGTAAACTTGTAGAGCGCAGAGTAGAGCGTGTTTAAGTTGTTTATATCCACTTTGTTATTCAGTGGATTCGATTGTTGCTGAATATAGAAAGATTCCAAGAAAAGTTTCTTATAATAATTAGATTCTATATCTAATATAGTGGTGTTCTCAAAATTTTTCAGTCTATAAAGAAGTCATAAAGTCAATGCCGAAACGTTGAATAAAAATTACAATTTGACGCTGTAGTTTTATCTGATAGAACGAGTGTATCCCAAGATTTCAATTAAATCAGTTGTTTACCTACTTTCGTTCGAGAAATAATACTAATATATATATATATATATATATATATATATATATATATATTGCAATGGATCTCTAGAACAATCAGGATCGCCTTCGTTGGGCCGTCATAAAAATTTTCTGAAAATTAAAAAAAAATCCTTACAATACCTTTGGAACGCCTTTTTATTTCTGCATACCCTGGCTAGCTCTAAAATCTGCTTCTTCTTGGATACCTACCATCCTAAGTTCATTCTTTTCTCACAAATCCAGTCAAATGAAATTACCACTCAAATAATGCAACAAGACATACAACCTTTTTATTTACACAAGTTAACAAGATTCCATAAGCACGAAAATATGTACACATTGATATATACAGTTTTCTAAAAAATGTTACCATCTCAATTTTTAAATCTTTTAAAATTTCATAATTCATATACATTTCACTACCTTTATTTTAGACGAGTATATGGGCCCGTAGTGTAACCCTAGATTGATTTTTATTTTGGTCTATTTTGAGCTCAGTATAAGCCAGTTACTGTAATTGCCTTTAAACCTTGCATTTTTGTTTAAAATAAAGTAAAAACCCGTTTACTCCCTACAATAACATTTTTAGGTGATTAATAAACATTTTTAAATAATCAATATCAATTGTCCTGTACATATACTCCTTTAAATGAGTTTTTTAAAGGTAATAAATTACACCCCCAATAAGTCAAAACACTCAAGCACAAAATATCAGCACAAATGTTCAAGCAAAAGCAAGAAATTAATTTTCTTTATCTGGAGTAAGCTTCTTCTCTCGTTATCTCTGAAGATGTGTTGTAAAACCCTCGTCGTTGTGTCCATACACTTCGTTATTATACCAGAATCCAATTCATCTCCCCTCGCTATCCAAATCTCTGCCACCACCTTTAGTATTTCTACTCGGATAATTGTCTTGACCAAGCATAACCTTCCATAATCACTAAACTTCACGTATACTTGTTTCAAACTTCTCGATTCGCTTACCTAAGTACCATCCTATCATGAGATCGTAGCGTGTAGTAACAGCACCTTTTATACGCCAGCGCCCACTTGTGCAAATCACACTTTTAATACATTAACGGTACGTTACTACCGGCGTTTTTACACACTTTTAAATAGGATGTTGTATGATACTTTAACGAATAAGCGACAATCAGTACAAAGTAAGAGCACGTAATAGCAAGTAAGTAAGAGATAAGAGCTATACGAGACCTAAAAGAGCTTTAATACCTCTCCCAGTGTATTTATACGCTTTTGAATACCCCCCACGGACCTTCTTTTTATCGAAATGCTTATTTTTTAAAACCAATTCTCCAAATTTTGTTCGTAACGAACTTTTACGTCTGAAAATTCCAAGTTTACCGTACTCTTACCTTGAAATTCGCTCAACAACATCTAACCGATTCAAGCTTCACAAAACTTCTCACCTTCGACCAATTATATTGCCTTTCCCCGTTTTTAAAGTCCAACCTCTACCCACCTTTCTTCGTTTCACCCATATTTATTGTCTTTTTTAGAACCTCTCTCAAGCTACAGAAAATTGATATTGTGGTTGGCCTCCAAATCTACCGCGTATTTTAGACGAGTATTGTAACAACGTTTTATTATACGTGTTTTCTGTATGTTTTACATTATGGATATTTCATTTCACTTCGTCTTCAAAGCATTTGTTATTTTAGCAGCTTGTCGCATCGACCGTTACATACAATTCTATAGAATTCTGTCCCAACGTTCGTTTAGGTTCTTTGAACTTGATATTTAACTATCAAGTGTTTCTTTGAAGTAAACTACCCGTTTAAAATTATAATTCCGAGCTTTAGCACTTCTTGGGATTTGTATAACGAACGTTTAGTCAAATGGAAATATGCGTTTAAATTATTGATTTTCTATACTCAAAGTTCCGTTTCTTATTCGATGCGCTTGATTTAAAATATTACAACCAATTATGCGTATCCTTGGGTTTTCATGTACTCTAAAGCTTCCACACAATATGCAATTTTACATTCTGATTTAAAAATACAAAATTATGTTAATAACCGTCCGTTTTTCAATATCTAAACTGATTAATTTGGCGCGTAACTAAATTGTTCCTATTTCCTATATACACAGTTGTTAAAAATTTATTATCTAGACCTATATACCCTTCTTAACCTATAATTTCCACAACAATATATATATATATATATATATATATATATATATATATATAGTTACGAGCTACTATTGGGCAACCCGTCAAACACACAAGCGCCATAAGCAATGTATATTTTACAGAAGCCTCGAACTTTCTAGCATATAATGGAGTATGAATCATCAAATATGGCTGCTGATGATGAAAATGTCAGTAAACAAAGTGATCAAAAATGCTTTAAATGCTGTGGAGAAAAGTGTCAATGTGTAGTGTGTATCAACTGCTACAATATTTACCACCTCAGTTACTGTGAGAGATTTAAATCCATTGTTATTTTGGAAGGAAATAAAGCAATATGCTGTAATGAAGTTTCTAACCTTCAAATAGCTGAACTCCAGAAGGAAGTTTTATATTTGAAAGCTAAATTTAATGAATTCACTAATACTATAAATGAAATGAGCACTACAACTATACAAGCTCTAAGTAAATTTGAACAAAAGCTGGAATTATGCAATGTTTCTTTTAAAGATAATAAACAAAATGTCCTTCAATCCATAAATAATAATCAACTACAACAAAACACAGATGTGTGGGCTATCACCAACACTTGCAATAATAATAACATTAAATCAAATACTAAAAAAGTTGTAATGATAAAAATATTGAATACAATTATATGGAAACTTCATCAGGTGCTGGACCAGGTAAACATATTATTACAGCTCAACAAGTTAGTCATGCAGTACAAGATGCATATTCTACGGTTGTTGCACATAATCTAAATAATAAGTTATCAAACCCCATTGTTACTATTAGTGAGAAAGAAAAGGATATAAATCTAGATGGCTTTGAAGTAAAAACTAGAAAACAAGGTTCCAAAAAAAGGGTGCATGTTCCACCAATTTTTGGTACTAAAGAAAACACAACTTTGAAAGCATGTGTTCGTCTTGGACACATACATTTATCAAATTTGACTCCTGAAACTACAGAGGATGACATAATATCTCATCTTAAACAAAACAATTTTGATATGGTACAATGCAAAAGGATGCAATCAAAGCGCCCTGATGAGTATACCTCATTTAAGGTATCTGTACAGCTTAACCAGCTGGATGGAATTAAACAGCCTAATTTATGGCCTGTTGGTACTAGAATAAATCCTTTTTTATTCAGACTAGCAAGACAAAAACAGCCAAGTTAAGCAACATTAATAGTACTCCGTTATACAATTTTAAATCTATGCAAGGTAAAGTAACAAAATTAAATATCTGTCATTTAAATGTGCAATCTCTTAATAATTGCTTCCATGATTTAAGCCTACATATTATACATCAACAGTATCATTTAGTGGGGCTAACCGAAACTTGGTTGTCTGCAACTATACCTGATAGTTTAATTGCAATACCAAACTATAGTTTAATAAGATGCGATAGAAATACACGTGGTGGTGGGGTAAGTTGGTACATTCACAGCTCCGTACGCTATAAAATTCTAGCTACAAGGGAAATTGAACGTTTTAGTGATAGTAAAACTGAACAGCTATGGATTAAGGTGTTTCTTAATAAACTCATGTACACATGTGGTGTCATTTATCGGCCACCGACGGGGCATTGGAATAGTTTTGTAGAGCAGTTGGAAAAAAATCATAAACATTTTAGATATGTATAAACTTAAGCAAATAGTGCAAACTGCAACAAGAGTAACCAAGTACTCTCAGTCTCTAATAGATGTTATTATCTTAAGTGTTGACATTGTATTCGATAACTGTAAGGTGGTTGATATGGCTAATATGTCAGATCATTTCCTCACCAAAGTAGATATATGTGTTACTGTCATTCCTAATGTTCCAGTTTCCTCTTGGGTAAGGAACTTTGCTAATTTTGATCTATCTTCATTTGCAAGTAATGCTAGTGATTTAAACTGGAACGGAATCTACAATCTTCATTCTATGGATAAAAAAACAAGTTTCTTTAATTCAATGATTGTACAATTGTTTGACTTACATGCACCTTATAAAATGTATGCAACAAGAAAGAAACGGCACCTATACATCACGTGGAACATTATACAGATGATCAGGTTAAGAAATAAAGCATTGTCTAAATACACTAGAAGTAAATCAGTCGCAGATTATAATTACTATAAAAGTATACGAAATTATGTAACCACAGCTATCGAAAAGGAAAAAAGGGCTTATATACAATATAGTATCAATGATAAAGCCAATAGTTCAAAACTTATATGGGAAAGCTTGCGGAAGTTACGAATTCATAATAAGAGTAATATTGAAATACCAGCTGACTTTGTCGAGCCCTCGGACCTAAATAGATTGCTGATTGAACGAGTTGGATTAGCTGTTGTAAAAGAGGAACTTTGTAATAAATATGTAAATATTATAAAAAACGGAATTCCACAGTTTGACTTTAAGTTAGTGGCAGAATTAGATATATCTAACATCGTCATGTCACTTGAATCCAATGCCATTGGTGTTGATTTAATTAATGCCAAGATGCTTAAATTGGTTCTACTGTAACTATTTTTTTCTCTCTCTAATTGGCTCCGCTAGCCTCACGCATGTGTGCTAGTGAAACAAACTTACTAGAACTACTAAAACACCAGCCCCACATTTGGTGTCAGTAAAACGAATTTTCTTCAAAGGCCTCACGTTGCCGGCACCAGTGTTACGTTTTTCTTAAATGGGCGCCAGTGAAGCGATTTATTTTTTTTTATTAATCTATATATCTGACCTTAGAAGTTGGGTGTCAGCAAAACAAAGTCTTCCGACGTAACTAGGGATCTATTCCTAGGGTAGAGCTATGAGCAATGGGGGGGTAAGTCGAAATCTGTTGGGGGGTCACACTCAAACTAAAACAAATAGGCGCCACCAAGTCCAGATTGATTCATGTTAAAAGCATAGCATATTTCTAAGGGCGGACGTGGAGACCCAAAGAAAAAAAGATCGCCTTCGGTGACAAAAACCTGTCTTAACAGAATAAGACGCTGTTCCTGTAAGAAAGAATAATAATTAAGTCAACATAGAAAATGGGAACACTGTTTGTGTCCCTCAAATATGCCTAAAAAAAAATAAAAAGAATATTTTCTACATAAGGGTGGCATCAAAATTCAACTCTTATTGCCTTTTGGGTTGCTAGGTTTGATCACACTTGATCAAAATAAAAACTTTAAACTTAGGTTAATAATTTACTAGAAAGAATTCCTTTAACTTTAAATAAAATTGAATGCAACAAAATTAAATAATTACTTGTAGTAGTTTGGAAATTTAAGATAAGGTTTATCAATCTGTTTCTAGATCAAGAATATTACAACAAAGCGTACTTGTTACATTAATAGTTTTTAACCCATTCAGATCTGATTAGGTCTATTACATTGTCAAAATTAAAATACAAAATATTCTCGTTAAGTTACATGTGCTAATTTCAGTTTAAAATGAAAATGTTCATAAAGATATTCTCGTTTTCAAAGTTGGTAGTAATAAAATACTGAGCATCTGCTTTCATAAATACAAGTGTCAGCAGTATATCTCAAACAAACAAATGACGTAATTACACATGTTATTTTATAGTAAGGCAACGTGTTGTTCTGACTAAATAAACGGTGAATTTTAAGTTTGGCGCTGGGAAATCCAGCTTAGCAACAGATAAAGTGAATAACAAAATCGTATTTATACGTATCAAAATAAAATAGCGTGTTTCCTGAGTGGAACACAATTGAATTTCTTAAAATTACTACGAACCAAACAAAACTGCTTTCATAGGCTGAAATAGGATGTGCATCGTCATGCGGAATTAACTGCTTACATCCTAACAAAGTAGTATCTTGGCTCGGACCAACAACTGATCTCCTGTTAATTAGATCTGCTTTCCATCCTCTAAAAGCATGTGTTAAATTGAAGTGGTTTCTAAACGTTGATTCACAGTTCTAAGTTATTATTGTTTAACTTCTCATCGCCTAAGTGTTGTAGTGTTTCGTCGTCTAATCTTGGTTTGCGCTAAACAAATTTTCAAATTACATACTATAATAACGAGTATACATTACCAACCGTTATCCAGAAAATGTTTCACTTAATCAAACCGACCCGCAGGTCACTCGCCATTGTTCTCTTAAACATGCTGCTGCCTCTTTTACCTATGGCCGAGTGCCTATCTCGTGCTCTCGTACGATGGGAGGATCCCAAAGGGGGTGTCATTCCTCTCTACGCGCTTGCGACTGGGTGTGAAATACACCGCCATCCAAAACAACTAGACTAACGAGTCAAGATGCTGTTACAATGTAATATTTTAATTGTAAAATGTATTATGACTTTACTTAATAAAGGTGTTTAACTATTGTCGTACCTTAAATGAAGCGAATTATGAATTCGAAAATAAAATTGTTACACTACCTTATTGTATATCTGCCTTGACACATATAATAAATTGCTCTCTGGAGATAGCAACAGTACCTACTATATGGAAACAAGCGATTATCAAACCTATACCCAAAACGTCTAAACCACAAACACCTGATGATCGTCGTCCATTAAGCATTTTACCTACACTTTCAAAAATACTCGAAAAAGTAGTATTTATCCAGATACAAGAGCACATTGATAAATATGTATTGACGAACCTGCAATCTGTATTCAGGAATCATTACAGCACAAACACTGCACTGTTGAAAATTAGTAATGATATCTCAAAAGTCATCAATAAGACCCAGGTAATGATGCTTATGATGCTCGATTACAGTAAGGCTTTTGAATCAGTGAATCATAAATTACTACTAGGGAAGCTACATTATTACGGGATGAATAATCATGTGGTGAAATGGTTTTATAGCTACCTATCAGGTAGAACGCAAAGAGTGAAAATAGGTAGTAAAGTATCAAACGAAGTAACAATCATGCAGGGTGTACCGCAGAGCAGTATCTTGGAACTCTTGTTGTTCACATTATTTGTTGCAGATTTGCCAAATGTGGTTAAAAATTGTCAAATACATCAATATGCTGACGACACACAGTTGTATATAGCTTGTGTTCCATCCGATATTAATCAAGTAATCTTATTAATTAATGAAGATTTACAGAGCATTAGTGCATGGTCAATAGAAAATGGTTTGCTGCTCAATCCTAAAAAATCAATATGTATGTGCATTGGCTCCAAGAGACTATGTGAACAAAGTGTAAATTCCATAAATCAAAGTATTAAAATTGGCGACGTAGTGATTACAATAAGCAAATATGCTACAAATCTAGGAGTGTGGTTCGACTCTTATTTAAGTTTTGAAAAACACGTAATATCTCTTATATCTATTGCATACGCAAAGTTAAAATATATATATGGTTTTAAAAATTCCCTTAGCTCATCTGTTAAATGGAAAATAGTACAGGTTATCATATTATCTACAATACGGTACTGTATGTCAGTATATTATCCACATCTAACCAATGTATTTAAGTCTAAAACTCAAAAGCTACAAAATGCATGCTTTCGTTTTACATACAATATTGACAGACGTACCCACGTAACTCCGTTGTACATCAGTTTAGATATTTAGAAAATGGAATATATATATATATATATATATATATATATATATATATATATAACTCTAATTTAGACCAGGGTAGAAAATTAATTAGCAACATCAAATAATTTTAATCACCGGGTAAAAGGAAGCTTTGGGTAATAATACGCTTCATTTAAAGCCATAGTGAATAAATTCGTCATTTACTTCTAAACATAGGGTTTATATTGTTTAGATAATGTTAAACACCGTGTATATTAAAGCAGTGGAAAATAGTACGCTTAATTAAAGGCCTACTGTGTACATTTAAATCATTCAATTAGAATGTAGGTTTTGTATATAATCATAATCAACGTGTAGAAGAAAGTAATGTAGAATTTCATTAGATAATAAGCATTATTAAAACCATGGAGCATAAAAATTTATTCGTTTCGTTAAAAATAAGAGGTTTAGATTATTCACTGGACGCTTTCTATAAAAAAAAGCAGAGTTAAAATGTTCAACTTGTATTTAATTTAATCTTTCTAAGTACTAAAGCTATCGAGAAATTATAACGACGTGGGGAAGTCACGTAAAAGCCTTTAGCGTATTAGAACTCAGAACACCTGCAAAAATAACGATGTATATGATAGTCGATAAGCTTTAAGCTATATGAGTGCAAGTAAGAAAGCAAGTTTGTGGTATATAGACAAGCGAGAGAAAATGCATTGGTAGTTAAATAAGGAGAAATATGTAAAACAAGAGCACGGGTTGTAGATAGAACGAACAGACTAGATTGGCGATTAAGGTTGAAATAATATGCAAATATGAGAGGTGGAAGCATAACAATTTCTATGTAAAATTAATTAGTGGTTCGCGGACGTGTTGCGAGGCGTGTGGAAATTTCTTAGATTTCAACTCGGACGAGTGCAAATTTCAGAAGAATCATTGTGCCGAGCCATCGGAAGGGAAAATAGAATTCGAATTTCTGAAAATCGTCCGTCGCGGGACAAATTCGACTCGCAAGCGAGCCAATAAATAAACCCGTGCTGATAGGAGTTTAGCTTTCTTTTATTTTTGATTATATTCGATACTACAAGCGGTCTCTCTTTTATTTTTGATTTTATTCGATACTTCAAGCAGAATACATGGTGATTACGTGCTACGATAAAAGTTATTATGCATTAGTGCACTTAGAGAAGATAGATAAAGGTAATAAAGTCTAGTTATATTTGCGGGTATTACTGTACCAATTATCCAAATTAGTAACGATAAATAAATAAATAGAAGTATGCAGTTTTGGTATAGCGTGAAAGTATTATGAATTTCATTGCTATCTTTCGGGAGTGTTAGTAATCAAGTGTTATTCGTAAACGTGATTGGATCCACAAAACAAGATTTAGATATACATAGATGAGTTCCTGAGAAGCCCTGAAACCTTTTAGACGAATGGTGGTGTAGAAAATTTTTAAAAGCGGACAGAAATCCGAGGACGTAAACATAACCCAGCTGGAATGGTGGGATTAGCAAAGACGATGTACATTGGAGCCACGAGTGCATTAACCTTCAGGTAACTTATGCATTGTTGTTCGATCTTAGATGTTTTGGTGTGGGTTGAATATCTTTATAATTTGTTTGATAAAGATGGACAGTAGTAAATTTGTAGAAACAACAAATTTTGAATTTTAAGGTAAAATTTTCTTGTCTAAGTAGAAAGGAGTATTTATCAAGTTTATGTTTTTGGATTATGATGAAAATTTGGGTGTATCTTTGAGCTCAATTAGACTAACCTGTTTAATTAACGTAAAGGGGTGGGAGATGCTCCCTTTTATTCAGACTCAGGTCTGCAAATATTGTGTACTTAATTAGTATGCATCCTACAAGGATTCTAATTCTGGATGCAAATTAAAATGATGACAAATTTGAACTTGAAATTTTATGATGCTGAAATTTATGCTGAAATTTAATTTTGAAGTTGTAATGTATTGTGAATATTGGTGTAAATAGAGTTAACGTTGATGTTTGTGGTAGGAATGTGTTTGTTTTTTTTTATGAATGAGGATAAAAGTTTTAACTAGGTGAGCAGCCGAGGCGGAAGGAAAGAGTCAAGAGGCGATTATCAGATGAGATTCAACAAACAAGAGAATCACAGCAATTCTTGGCGCAGAACGTGGGCGATTCGAAAACAGAAAGAGAATCACAGCAATATATATATATATATATATATATATATATATATATATATATATATATATATCTGTTACATATCAGATGCCTGATTTTTAATGTACTAAAAACCGGCTTTCCTAACTATTTACTAGAGGAGATACAGAAAAGAAGCAGTGCACATACTGTTAATACCCGTACTAAGGAACAATATAGTATACCAGCACATAATACGAAGAAGTTTGAAAGCTGCTTCTCGTATGTTGCTACTGCAATGCTAAATAAATACATAATATTGTTTAACATCAGTACTACTAAGACTACCTACAAAAATAATTTTAGAAACTGTTTGTTAGAGATACAAGCACAAAAAGTCTAACTTTAACACACTTCATTATAACTTCATTATAATTAGCTTATGTATCCATATCTTAGTAGGTTGGAGAGGAAGATCAGAGGTAATCCGATCTCCCACCTGGTTGTCGCATGTATTTATAGTGCACAATAAAGTATTATTATTATTATTATTATTATTATTATTATTATTATTATTATTATCTATTTAATTCAGGGTATATAAGACCGCTGATAAAGTACAGAGATAGTCTATATCTAAATGTCGAGTATAAATTATATCGTGTAAAGTTAATTAGTTACGCTTTTGGAAGTCCAAGAGTAAATATAAATTTGTGTTACGTGAACGTATATATTGCACCGCCAGCTTGTAGAATACATAAATAGACACAAGTGTAATAAATAAATTATAGTAGTGTTAGTGTTGTTAATAGAACTATGGTTAAGAATTTAGTTTAAGAAGATATTAGTGCTTGTAAATAGCATTAGTGTGATAGTGCTTCATTGTTAATTGGACTGAAAACATTTATAAATAAGGCATATACTGTTAATTAGACTTGTGAATAGTGAGTAATAAAGAGTTTTATTACTACTAGTTTTTAATTGGCAAAACGCGTTAATAGTAGCCCGTTACATTGGTGTCAGGCTGTGTGGGGTATATAGTGATTAATTTAAAAAAAAACACAAGTTTAAAGACATTTAAGTAGTTTGTATTTGCCTGTTACAAGAAGCTAAAGTAAAATGGACGCAGAAACTTTAATGAATTTCTTTAAGGATTTTAATCAGGTATGGAAGAGAGGTTGGCTAAACTAGAAGTGACATTTAATGAAAATGCTGTGAAAATGGAAGAGGTTGGCTAAACTAGAAGTGACACTTGGTGAAAATTTAGTGAGATCAGTTGAACTGGAATTAACCCTTAAAGAAAAGTTAAATAAAAATGTAATAAAATGAATGAAAAGTTAAGTGAAAATGCTGCGAAATTTGAAGAAAAGTTAAGTGAAAATGCTGCAAAAATGGAAGAAAAGTTGAGTGAAAGGACATCCACGTTAGAACAAAGATTAATGAAAAGCTCCTTTGCATTGGAAGAATATGTCACTGAACAGGTACAAATAGTTGAGCAAAAGTTGGACGGTAAATTGGTGAAAATGGAAGAAGATGTGATGATATATAATTTCACTAACAACGCGGTCACTTGAATTAGCAAACCAAGTTGTAAATCAAAACATTCCAGAAATAAAAAGCATGGAAGGAAGCGATTCAATACTGTCAAAATTTAAAGTGAAACCACCCACATTCGATGGTAAAACACCTTGGCCCACACATCTAAAACAATTTAAAGCTGCTGCAATAGCCAACGGTTGGTGAAACAAAGAGAAGGCTATCTTACATCTTGCAAACGATTCTCGATCACCAGCAGAATAATTACGGTCTCTTAACAACGAAGCTTGAGATGAGATATGGAGACGTTCACCTTTAACAGGTTTACCATGCACAAGTTAAGAACCGTTTGCAAAAGACAAATGAGAGCCTGCAAGAATTCGAAGCTGACATTGCCATATTAGTTAGATTGGCATAGCCAACGGCACCAGATAGCTTCCTCGAACAACTGGCGGTTCAAACATTTGTGGATCGCGTAAAAAACTGCGAAATACAGCAAGCGCTAAAATTAGCACGGCAAAAAATGTTAGATGACGCTCTGGCTCATGCGCTTGCATTTGAAGTAGCTAAGCAGACATCACACAGGACGAATCACAAAGTTTGGTCTGCTTTAGAAGAATCTGGTCAATCGCAGAACAGCACAGAAGAAATAATCAACCGTGTGGCGGAGAGGCTGGAAAGACGACGACCGCGGAGATGGGGTCTGTGATGCTGGAGCTGCGGTGAAGTTGGTCATATACATTGTAATTTGAATAACGGCCGCTATACTTGCGGCCACGTCCCCAATGCTCCACCCGGAAATACTACATTGGGTTTAAACGCGAAAAATAATCGTGCTTCTAATTCATTCTAACTTCATAGTTAATCCACACTAAACAAAAAACTAAATTAAAATCTAACAAACCTAAAAATCTAACATACCTAACAAACTCTAACAATCTAACAAACCTAAAAATCTGACAAACCGAAACAAAAACTAAAAACAAAAACTAAAAACAGGGTTGGAAATAATGGTATCCCTAGCGCTGACTTTGGAGTGTACCCGATCAACAAGACATAAGCAAAAATGAGAGGGGGAGGGATTCGTAATACCGGATAGCAGACGCCGGCTCTGCTTACCAGTGCGACCTTAAGGGTCGTCTTAAAACTATCCAAATCAAGCTAACTAATTTAAATCCATCCCTAGCTTTCCTTATCATTCCCTAACTGATTTATATTATGATTACAATCTTCACAATTTTACTCTTCCTTCCCAAATATATACTGCAACTAAAATGGCGACAGAACGTCAAACAAAACAAATATGCCACAAAATACTGCAATACATGCTAATAAATATAAAGTGTCAATATAAAATATAAATAAATATAATCATATAAATATATAAATAAATGTCTAATAAGCGTTAAGCATATAGCAGTGCACAAAATAGCAACAGCATCACCCTATTTATCAGTTGCACTCGCACAAGCATTATGTCGGCTAGCGCCATTACGCACAAAACGTGCTTGTTAAATTATTTCAAAAACTACTAATTAATGTAAATCAATGCTTGTGCGCGTACAGCCGCCACAATTTAAGTCTTACCTCGATAATAAAATTCTCCAGCATCCAAAGATCTGGTCGTCTGCCTATATCTAACTGTAACTTACTTTTAAGGGGAAGATGGAGGTGCACTCTTAAAGTCCTGGTGGGTATGCACTAAATGTTCTTGGGGGGAGATCACAATCACTATCACTATCACTTCACTTTCAAGTCCTGGGGGGAATGCGCGGTTTCACTCTATTTTATTATCTTTGTTTATTTTATTGATTTAATTTAATGAGGGTTTCTGATTTATTTGTTATTGTTTATCTGTTATTATTTATTCCCGATTTCTCAAATATCCGCACATAATTATGAAGATAGGCAATGGCTGTATTAATGGTGTGGGGGGGTTTCTCGTGCATATTGGACATTTGGGTATAATAATCATGTTATTTTTTTTAATTTATTTTTTTTTTAAATTTTTTTATATCAGGTTTTGGTTATATCTATGCTCGTATCCTTACTTACGCCAAGTCAATCTAAAATTTTCCAATCCTCCCACCAACCCCACCGAATTTTACACGCGGTTGTCATTGTCTAATCTCGCGACCCTTCCCGCGAATTCTTTTAAGGCTGTCCAGAACGCCTTCTGGTTAACCACTTCCCCGACTTCCTCTAGGTTCTTTGGCCATGCCAGACCTAGGATAGCTAGTTTGCTATTAGCCAACCCTCGATTTCCCGCCTCAAGCGGGCAGTCGAAGAGCACGTGCTCTGCGCTTTCCGAACCCTTACCGCATTCGCAGCGGTCGCTGTTGGTTAGACCGAACCTTTGTAAATACGCCTTCAGGGCGCCGTGCCCTGTTATCAACTGCACCATTTTGTGATTGAGCTAATTATGGTTTGGTAGTTTGAAAAACGCTTTTTAAAAACAATTTTTATTACACTTCTAATACAAATAATGAAAATGCATGTTATTAGATTAAATTCCAACTACAGACTAAAGTTCGTACACCTCACTTAACACGTCCGTTGTAGAAAACTATTCACATGCACATCAGCGAAATACGATCTGTCTAGTAGGAAGTTCATTACACTTTCTAACAACTTCTAACATAATTCCTCCCGTGCGAGTTTCAAATTGCAGGCTGCGACGAAATTTGACTCATGGGAATATCTTCTGGTTTCCTTGCTGAGTTATTCTTTGACATTCTTCGTATACACAATTTTTTATAATATAGGAAAAAAACAATTCCAAGGGCGATAGCAATAATACAATAAGTTACGTAATTATGGTAATTCGCCTCAGATTGGGATTCCAGTTGAAAGTTACTGTAGAGGTATTTCCTGTTTGCATCCCTAAGTTCATCCAAATTAACATTTTCCAACTGAAGAGGAGCGAAGGTCTCATTTCGAACAGCTAATTTTGCAATATCGATCTCAAAGAACGTCATTGTATAGGTCTCTTCATTTTCGTTGTAATATACGGTTTTCTTGTTGACCGTAACTTGGCAATCGCTTGGAATTATAATCAAGTGTGTACCCATTAGATCTTTAACTTCGTTTTGTGTTTTACACTCGACGTGGATTTTCTGGCGACCAGGACTTATCAGTATCCATTTATTAGTTTCATCAATATTGAATAATTGCGGCGAGGTGACCGTCACTTCTTCGGATTCGCATCCGATGGTTGTTTGATTATACAATAAATTGATTTCACAGCTGTTGTAGTTGTTACGCTTTGGGATCAGGGGTACTTGTTTGCAATAGTAAGCATTATCCGAAATCTCCGAACATCTTTCGTTTGTTTGTGCATAAAACTCATCAGAAATAGCAATGTATTTTGTTTTAGGTAGAATAGTATAAAATTTAGAATTATCATACAGGACTGGAATCGAGTATAAATGATAAAGATTAAAATCTTGAGGATGATTGATTGGTAAATTTAAAACAAATACAATTCTATAATTGCTGATATAGCATTGAATTTTTATTAATAGTTCATAAGGTAAAATATTACCGTATTCGATCTTAAAAGGTAATTGACCTGGGGAAAGCAATCCTCTAGTTTTGTTAAAATAATAAACATTTTCTTCGGTTTTTATAATGCTCGGATGGAGCACATTTAATTTCGCGAAAATTATAGAATTTTCGATGTCTTGTAGTAAACTATAAATTATTTGATAAAGTTTAATTATTTGATTTACAACGTTTGACGTCACTAAAGCCTTTTCAACGACCTCATTTTCTCTCTCGATAAGTATAATGCGGGCCTTTAAAGAAGCCTCATTGTGGCTTATGCTTTGGATAGATGCATTAAACCTTTTGATTATTTCTACAGATATAGAATTCTGCTTTCGAATTTGGTCCGCTAATTTGTTTTGATTACGCTGTAGACTGGAAATAATGTTGTCATCATGAACGCCGTCATCGGCATCCAGATTGCCAGTAATGCTTTTGAAAATTGAGCCAACTCCATTAATTAGACCTCTCTTTTGTCTCTTTCGGCGTGGGACTATCTCGTACATTTTTGATTCTATCATGCTTTGCGCAGCATTGAGAATTTTAATATAATTATTTAACTCTACAGAGTGCACACGATTTGTGTAGATGACGTTAAGGACATATTGTCTTTGAGAATCCAAACGATCCATTTCATGAAGTAGAGGTTCCAAATCGAAATAGTGTATCAACTTGTGGGTGTATTCCTGGATTTTTGCGGTACCTAATTTTATTGGAAGTAGTCCTGGATTGGTTTGTAAACTGCGTAGGATTACTTGGGAACTTACGTGCGTGATCCTGAAACATTATTCAGAATCAGAATCTATGAACTTTGAACAACTGGGGTCTGTTTGACGAGGCTTTTGTAGGCCCCTAAAATGATATCTAATGTTTGGTCGACTCTCGGTTTTCAACGTTTTAGTCACCGCATCAAGTTGGCTAATTTTTGTTTCAGCAGAGAATCGATCTCTGAGTTTATCTCTTTCCGTAATATTTACAGGGGTTTTTAATCTTATTGCTTTTCCTACTGATAATGCGGGGTCATCCTTATTCCGCTCATTTAGTTTAGATGCCACCTTGTCTTTGTTTCGAATCAGTTTTTCGTTTATGGATTCGTAGAGCAATTTAGTTTTTTGTTTATGGGAGTCTACATACGTGGATATGATTTTAGCATCTAAATCTATGTTTAAGGGATCGTCGTCTGATATATGACCATTGATTACCTCTACTGGTTTTAATTTAATCACAGAATGGATTGAGTTATTGTATCCTAATATGGCATATAACATTTGGGTTTTCATGTCTTGGGAAGGGTGCGTTTTATTTAGGATTCTTAGGTGTTCGAGTAGGGTGGAATGCAACCGTTCGATAATACCGTCTGAACTTGGGTTTCCTGATGAGGTAAAGTGTACATCTATCTTATGCAATTTTAACAACTCTTCTAAAATATTATTTTTAAATTCAGTACCTAAATCACACATTATTGTGGAGGGAATTCCATGATGACAAAAAAACTTAATTAAGCCTTGCA
Organism: Platerodrilus igneus; assembly: GCA_036346225.1. NCBI lineage: Eukaryota > Metazoa > Arthropoda > Insecta > Coleoptera > Lycidae > Platerodrilus > Platerodrilus igneus. Next base: position 97,908 of record JARFIW010001747.1, on the reverse strand, counting down.
TAACCTCGATTGAATTAATAGCATTAATTTGGTATGCCTGCGCATATTTTGAAAACGTATCAATAATTGTAAGAAATCTGTTTTTTTCACCGAAAATGTATCAATATGAATCATTTCAAAAGGTCTGGTTGCTGTAGGGGTTATATTATAAGGGATTTTAAGGGATGGCGGTCATATTTAGTTGTCTGACATATATTACAACGATTTATTAGGTTTTGGATAGAAGTTTTCATATTTGGCCAATAATATTTAGATTTTATTCTCTCGTGGGTTTCATTAATACCACGATGGTTCGTTTTTGAGGCATGGTATGCGTTTATAATTTCTTCGATCCGATTATCTTCAACGTCCTCTAAAATTTTGTTACATTTTATAAATTTATAAGATTGCCAATTAAAATTTCGTCTTAGTACTTCACAGAATTTCGTATACGCGTCCTCGTCCTTAAAATAGATATAATACGTTATTTGGGGGACGATAAATTGTTTGATAAAATCGATTAAGTCAGTGTCAAAATTATTTTTTGATAGTTGAATATGCATTCTTTGTCGATCACGATAATATGAAATTTTTGGCAAACAAGGTGAAAAATTTACAATTGTCACTACTATTTGATTAATACCATAATTTAGTGGTTTTTCTGAAATCGGTACTTCCAGGATCAGGTTTTCGTCATTGTTTGAGTGTTGCGTCATTTCTTTGGAATCATTAAATGGTTCTTCTTCATCAAGGTTTACAAGTATAGACTGGTTATCTGAAATTTCGTCGTTAGCAGGTTCCTCGGGGGATTGATCATTATCAACAATCGAATTCTGAGTTATTTCTTTAGTATGAATTTCAACGCGTGACAAGGCGTCGGCATTGGAGTTTAGTTTACCTTTCTTATAAATAATATTATAGTTATATTCGTCTAATTTTAGTCTCCACCTTAAAAGTTTCGAGTTGGGCTCTTTTAATGAGAACAACCACTGTAACGGTTTATGGTCCGTGATTATGTTAAATTCACGCCCATACACATATAGTCTAAAATATCTTACTGCGTAAACAATTGCCAAAAGTTCCTTTTCGATAGCACTGTAATTGCGCTCGCTATCATTAAGTGTGCGAGACATGTATGAAATTGGAAGGTCTTTACCTATTGGCCCCTGTGATAATACTGCACCTATAGCTACATTACTTGCGTCGGTCGTTATATTAAACGGGCGTTCAAAATCAGGAAATTGAAGTATCGGTTCATTGATTAATACATTTTTACACAATTCAAAACATTCCATAAAATCGGGGTATGTTCAATTTTAGCGTTCTTTTAAGGCATCTTGTCATGGGTTTAGTCAAGTCAGCGAAGTTTTTTATAAATTTACGATAGTACCCTAATAAACCTAAAAATCCCTTTATTTGTTTAGTAGTCGAAGGTAAAGGAAAGTCTGTAATAGCCCTAACTTTTTCTGGATTAGGTCTTATGCCGTCAGGCGTGACCACGTGTCCTAGGAACGCGATTTCTTTTCTCAATATTTCACATTTATCTAACTGAATTTTAAGATTAGATTCCTCTAATCTTTTGAACACCATTTCTAAATTAGTGAGGTGCTCCTGAAGGGAAACACTCCAAATAATGATGTCGTCCATATAGGCTCCACAGATATCCGATAAACCTTGTAGAACATGGTCCATTACACGTTGTAGAGTGGAAGGGGAATTTTTTAATCCCATAGGCATCCTAAGGAAATGAAAATATCCATTTTCTGTATTCAACGCAGTTTTTTCGACATCTTGTGGGTTCATTTCCACTTGATGGAAGCTACTGGCCAAATCGAGTGTCGAAAAGTATTGGCATCGACCCAACTTGTCCAGTAAATCATTGACATTTGGTAAAGGATACCTGTCGTTGACTGTCTTTTCATTAAGGCGACGGTAGTCAACTACTATGCGCCATTTCTGTTTACCCGAAGCGTCCAGTTTCTTTGGGACTACCCAAATAGGACTAGACCATGGGGAAGTAAAAGGTTCTATAATTTTGGCTTTTAACATTTTGTCAATTTGATGTTTTACCTCTTGTTTGTGAACAAAGGGGTATCGATAGGTTTTAGAATAGACTGGAGTTTCATCCGTGGTTCGTATTGAATGCTTAATTTTATTGGTAAATGTAAGGTTTTGTCCATCGATATGAAAAATCTTGGAATATTTATTACACAGTTTTAAAACAGCACGTTTCTCTTCCAAATTCATATGATCCGTTCTGATGAGAGATGTATCAAAATTTTTTGTCTCGGCGTCATAATGATTTAATTCGCACGAGCGTTCAAATTGATTCGCTTGGTAAGGAAGGACATTGATTAGTCCGTATACATTTATGGCTACAGGAGAATCCGAAAAATTCTTAATTGTTGTAAACGCTAAACCGTTCTTTGCTATTGTTAAACATTCAGGTATTTCTGTATGTTCCGTTTTTATAGAGGGTATAACAATTTCACCGTTTTCTACTGACACTTTCAATTGAATTTGTTTTTCCATTAGGGGTTCGACTTCTATAGAATTTATAGCGCTAACCGGTTCCTGAAAGTAAATGGGAATTTTCGCTTGAGGTGTAATTAAAAGGTTGTTTTCCAAATCTACCTTGGCCTTTAATTCCTTTAGATTATCCATACCTATTAGTCCTTTAAAATTCTATGAAACTTAAATAAGTGAAATTTAAGCATTTTCGAAGGGTCATTAAAATTTTTGAACTGGGAATTACCACGGAATAATTTTGTCTGGATTTATTGAAACAATTTGAAATTGTAATTGGGTCATATTTTACGTTTTCCGGCCAATATTTGGTTACTATTTCGGGATTCATAAAGGAGGAAGTGGCTCCTGTATCAACTAAAAGGGATAATTCCTGTTCAGGAAGGTATATATAAGGAAGTTTACTTATTCTGCTTTCATGATTATTGAAATCAATTACGTAATCTCGTTCCGCATCGGAACCTCCTGAAAATTTGAATTTTGATTACAAGCGTAATCGTCACTTTCAAATTCTTCTAAATTGGAATCGGTAGTATCCTGATAATGCAAGGTTTCGCTTACCGGTTGACTTTCCTCTGATTCTTGATTGTATAATTCTTCCGATGTAAATCGTTTAGGTACATTTTGAAAGGTTTTTTGAAAAGTTTGCCTAGTCGAAGTAGACATAGGGGTTTCCGGATTAGCGGGTTTAAAATTTGGGTTCGGCTTAAAAACGTCTCTGGACGCTTGATCCTGACAAGTTTGATTATATGATCTTCCAAATGTCTGCACATTTGTAGGAAATTTTTGTGGTGTAAAATTTGAACGAGGTTTGATGTTTAGCGGCTGCGAAGAGAATTTATTTTTATCAGAATTAGGTGGTGGTTGCCCGTACTTATTATTATTTACCCAAGGTTTACCTGTGTTATTCGGTACTTGGTCCTTTTGAAAGTATCTAACGTTATCTTCTTCCGTAATAAATTGCAAAGCCCTTTGAAGGGTGTCCGGTCTCATAGCTCTAATACTACTACCCAAAGGTTCCTTTAAACCACAAAGAAACGACTTTAACGCCAGCTTAGTAAAAAATTCTCGTTTCGCTACTTTTACGTTTTCATTTCGTTCGTTTGCAATTACAAACGAACACAGCAAATTTAAAATTTGAATACATTTTTCGTAAAATACCAAAGGCTTATCATTTCCCTGCTTTAGTAACACCAAATCGCGAACTAAACAAGTATCATCTCTTTGATCACTAAAATTTCTGAGAAGAGTATTTTTTAATTCTGTCCAAGTGCTGACTTGTTGTATATTAACAGCGACCTTGGCTTGACCTGTTAATTTATTTAAAATAGATTTAAATATGAATAAGTTTTGAAAGGTGTTTGGTTTTGTCGGATCAACAAATGAGTTTATTATACTTTCTGCGGAAGAAATAAATTCGTTTAAATCATTTGGGTTGCCATCAAAATCTGGCACGCACTTTAAATACTCTACTTTAAATTGTTCCATTATTATTTCTGTATTAGAGTCTGATAGTTGGAGGTTTCTTACGTTTTCAATCAACGATTCAATTGACATAAAAGATTTTATGCACAAATCAACAGATTAAAATTTCAAGATGTACTTACATGCAGATTGCAATTAATACTTTCATCCTTCGCTTTATATAATCTTTGTTTCAGAAATTCGTGGGACTGCTACGCGATGTAGACAATAAATTGGGCACCTGAATGTTGGTCCACTGTGGATGGCTTATTCGATTTCTAGAATGACTCTCCAACAATTAGTGTTCCCTGGGAATGCTTCTATAAAATGCAATTCAATGTTCCGTAAACAGTTGAAACTGACAAAAATTTTTCGATAAAATTTTCTCGAAACATCCTACCGACTGCGCCAATTATGGTTTGGTAGTTTGAAAAACGCTTTTTAAAAACAATTTTTATTACACTTCTAATACAAATAATGGAAATGCATGTTATTAGATTAAATTCCAACTACAGACTAAAGTTCGTACACCTCACTTAACACGTTAGTTGCAGAAAACTATTCACATGCACATCAGCGAAATACGATCTGTCTAGTAGGAAGTTCATTACACTTTCTAACAACTTCTAACATAATTAGCTTAACCTCGATCCTACCTCTAGCTTCTATGCTCGGTATGAATTTGTGGGTCAACCTGCCCGTGGCAGCGTTGTTCCACCTCTCTTCCCATTGTAGAATTGTTTTTTTGCGCAGCTTTCTTTTGATTAAAGACCTCGGTATCGACGAATGTGATATCCGAAAGTCGCCCGTCGCGGCCTCTTTAGCTAATTCGTCAGCCCTATCATTTCCTACGTTACCATCGTGCAACCTAACCCAACAGAACTTTAAACGTCGAAACTCGAGCGCTGTATGCGCTATTCTCCAGACGTCCGCCTGGAGGTCTGTCGAGGTGTTCATGTTAGTTAATGCCGTCAGCGCTGATTTACTGTCGCTGATTATATAATAATCGTCTCTGCCCGTGTGATTTATTACGTAATCGATAGCCTCTCGTATGGCTACCAATTCGCACTGGAAGATAGTGCTCCAGTTCGCGAGTTTGGTTTGAAACCGAAACACCTCCCTTTCCTGCTTAAACACGACAAACGCCGCGCCTGCTTGCCCGTCATCCATACGTGAACCGTCCGTGTAAATTCTGATACCCGTCGCGTCCCGATCTCCTTCGACAAACTCGATTCCTCTAATATCGGCCAGGTGCCCCAACTCTAATACCACGATCTTTCTTGCAACGTCTCTATTACCAAGATTAATATCTTCGATAATTTCGCGCCCTTTCCCTGTATCTATAAGTCTCCTATCTCTAATCTCCCTAACGGTATACTCGATAGGGAGAGTCCTACTGATCACCAGGACAGCCTCCGTGGAGGTGATCCTGTATGCCCTCGCCGCCTTTACCGCGGTTCTACGCTTCACTCTCGTTAATTGACGCATCTTTCGGACTTTACAACCTTCCGCCCATACGGATGCTGCGTACAGCATTGCCGGTTCAATTGCTCCGGCATTGACCGTCCTCAGCGATTCGCCCCTGAAACCCCACTTTATTTTAGCCGCCGCCATTATTCTATTTGATATTTCGCAGCCCTTACTTTTAACGTATTGTACGTGCGCTTTCCAATTTAATTTATCGTCGATCTTGACGCCAAGGTAGGTAATACAATCTTTAAACGGGATTTTCTCCCCTCCAAGCTCTAGCCTAGAAGGTCTCTGTCCTGGTTTCGTGCCGAAATAAAACGCCTCTGACTTTGCCGTGTTAATTTTAATTTTACCGCCTGCGACTATTCGTGTAATTTCTTAAGCGCCTCGTTCGGTTTTGTGCGCATATCCATTAACAATCTCGATCTATCAATTAAAAGCGTGTCATCCGCAAACCAAACGATTGAGCATCCTGCGGGCAACTTGACCCTAAAGATGCTCTCATACAACAACTACCAAAATGTGGGACCAGAACATGACCCCTGCGGGCATCCCCTTTCCACCTCACGTGACAGAACTTCACCCGGAATTTCAACCTGTGCCAATCGCCCCGAGAAATAACTCTTGACCAAAGACATCAAGTTTCGCGGACAACCCCTACGATCTAACTCGCAAACGATTAATAGCCACCAGGCAGCATCAAATGCTCCTGAAATGTCCAAAGCAATAACGACACAGTACTCTTTAGCATCTCTCGCCTGCTTAATTTCCCCGACAACGAACTCTAACGCGTCGATAGTCGACCTGCCCTCCACGAAACCAAACTGTCGGTTATTAAAACCGCCGCTGTCTTGCACTAGGTGCTCAACACGCGTAGTCATAACGCGATCTAAAACTTTTCCCAGCACCGGTAGCAAGCTAATTGGACGATAGCTGCCCGGATCTGACGCATCCGCCTTTTTAGGTTTAGGTATAAATTTCACGTTCTGGATTTTCCAGCAACGCGGAAAAACTCCCCTTTCTAAACAAAGATTAAACAACCCGACAAAGACACACGGGGCTAACAGGCACGCCTCTAGAGCTGCGTCTGAAGTGATTCCATCATGTCCCGGTGCTTTCTTAGGGTTCATCCTCCTAAGAGCCTTGACGACCTCGTGAACTAGGATTGCCTTATCGGCACCTGTTCCTTGCGCCTCTGCAGCTTCCCAACGTACTAAATCGTGCGACCCTTCATCCTCCTCGGGATTATCCGATGGGAAAAATTTCTCTAGTAAACATTCCGCTGTGGTGTTAAAACCTTCCGTGTCTTCGCCATTTGTTTTTTTTATATTACTGAGCGCGATTTTTTGTTTTCCTCTAATTACGCGGTATGCGGCTCCCCAGGGTTCTTTCTCCGAGTTTTGCGTGCAGAATTCTTTAAATTTATTCGTTCGCGTTTCTTCTATGTTACGTGCCATTGCACTTCAACATGTTTTTATGTTAAGTTTTTTGATATACGGAAGTTTCCCGCCATATTTTCAAATACGCGAGACGCGGGAATTTTTAAATGGACTAGGCGGCACTTCCGTACGTCAGAGTAGTGAGTTGCGCAGTGTGCTTATCCCTAGAGGGGTAGGGCAATACTAGAAAAGGGGGAGAGTTCTCCGCTTCTCTCGCGATAAAGTGGCTTTTACCTGGTATCGTCGGGGTGTTAAGTGCACGTTTTTGTCTGGTAACGTATCGTTAGGATTTACCTATGTAGAAATCCCTTCCTAATTATTGTTTGTTTGTCTACCTCATACCTTATTTCCCTGTCAAATCCCTACATAGGTAAGAATTTGCCGCCACCTAGGCGCACCGATCTTCACGCCTGAGGATGAGGACTCATGATTACCTTAGCTAGCCGGAGCTGACGCATTTGGTAGCGTCAACGTGTCATCTCTAATTCCTCCGGAAGGAGCCCCGACTGGAGTGGTTAGAGGCCTACCCGAGTGCAACTTCGGGCGAAGGCAGGATATCTGATGTAAGTAATTCTTTACTTAATTTGCATGCCTTATTCCTTGTGTTTGAATTACGAAAATTTACGTAGCATTGCGTAATTTTGATGACATCATCAGTAGTTGACCGCGCCTAAATCCGTATAAGAATTAGTGCTGCCAACTGTGATAGTGTCTCTTACACCACGCTACCGGTGTTGTAATTATCGAACTTTTAATTTTAACTACCGTTTTTAAATATAAGATCTATTCATATTTTATATTCGCGGTTACTTTGATTATATTCGAGTCTCCGTTGTTCTCTTATTTCTCCCAAGGCGCGTTGATAGCGGCGCCTTGGGTTGCGCGTTTCTTCCCGCTTGGTGGTTAGTTCCCGGGTCCACCAGGGTACGCTGTCTTTAAATATCTTCTTTCGCGGCATGGAGTACGACGACGCGTCTACCACCGCGTCGTTTAATTTTTTCGCAAGTGTTTCCACTTCGTCTGCCTCTCGGCAGTTAAATAGCTCATTTTTGAGCACAGGGATACTTTCGCCAAATTCTTGTTTTAATCGCTCCTAATTTGCTTTTTTATTACAGAACCGCGGAAATATAGTTAGCTGCTCGTTTGCGCTTGTTTTGATTTCAACGTCCCATGTTATTAATTTATGGTCAGAGAGCGTTTCCTCGTCCGACCTTAATTTCCAATTACAAATCGTTTCTAACATTTCGTGCGAGACTGCAGTAATATCTATAAAACTGCTGCCTCTATGCCCCTCAAACGTAGGTGAATCATTAGTGTTTATCACACTAAGGTTCCATTCCGTAAAAAGATCAGCAACCTGCGAGCCTCTATCGTCTTCGGTAGGGCTGCCCCATAGTGGCGACTTGGCATTAAAATCTCCACCGATGATTAGATTTTTATTTCTGCCGATTTTACGAATAATATTATCTAATTGAGTTATCAAGTCTTCGGTTTGGGGATTTTCCCGTCGGGAATTGACCGCGCTTATTACGTAGAACGCATTTCCTTCTGATTTGATTTCGGCCGTCGTTAAAAATTCGTTCGATAAATTATTTAATATAATTCCGGCGCACGTCCCATTATTTATTATTATCCCGCTACGCGGTCGTTCACCATTCGCATTTAATACGGTAACCCCCTTCCCAAAACCTGTTATTTTGTGGCTATACAGGTGCGGTTCCTGTATAAACCCGATGTCGATATTATTTTCGATGAATAACTTTACGAAGTTATTTGTTGCCCGTCTACCTTTCCCGAGATTTAGTTGCGCGAATTTAATCTTCTTGCTTCTTATTCTTATGGACTTTGTTTTATCTTCACAGTCCATAATCGATGTTTCGTGTGATTGCGTGCTTCAGACGTTGCATCGTGGGGCATCTACTCGACTTGGCGTCGGGGCGCGTATCGACCTTCGCGCCACCGCCAGCTCTGTCGTTTGCCCCAGCTCAAACCACACAGCAGGGGACTGCCTTCAGGCAATTCTTGAATTCATGCCCGACCTCGGCACAGTTACCGCACCACTGTATCTTCTCCCTGCATTCCATCGATCGATGGCTGTACTCGTAGCACCGGTAACACTGGGTCATCGAGAAGTGGTCCCGGGCCCATACTCTTCGCCACCTGAAGTTAATAGCATCAGCTAATATACGCCTTCGAAGTGTGGGGGTCACTTCAAAGACTACGTTGGCGAAGGGATCCGTAGGACCCTTTCCACCAAACCTGAACTTCTCTTTCAGGTGGTTTTCTAGCTTCAAATCGCCGAAGCGGGGATTCTGGCTCGCAATCAACCGCACGAGCTCTTCAGCCTTCATCCCCGCTTTGACCCCCGAAAGAACGACCCGTGGACGTTTCTTCTCGATGGTCTTCGCCACGAGTTCTTTGTAGTTCCCGCCGACCTTCAACTGCTGCTTCTTGGCGTCGTTGCGACCTGCGCACTCCACAACGACACCGCCCCGGCGCGTCCTACGAGCTCCGACAACAACAAACCCATCTCGAGCGATACCGACCTTCTGCTTCAGGGTCGTCATCACGTCGTCCTTCTGGCCTAGCCTGGCGTCGACCCTGACAGCAAACGTGGGGTAGAACCTGAAGCGGCAGCGGCGTAGGAGACCTTGCGCTGCACCGATGCACCCTGACTCTGACCTCCTGAAACGACAGAATTCGCCGCCGGTCTTCCCCCGACAACACCAGCCTTACCTAAACCATCTAGGCAAAGACGAAGCGCCCTAACCATACCTATAAGTTGGTTCGTAACGTCGCGGATATCATCCACGGCGTGCCGAACCATCTTCCTGTCCTCCACGACTATAGTGGCGGAATGCGTCGGCACCTTCCCATAGACGGCAGCGTGCGCCTTCCTCACCCTAAACTTCAAGAGCTCTAGCTCATCGAGGTCACTAGCATCAACGCTAACGTTGCTGCTAGTCGACATCGTGCGCTGGGCTCTTGAATTAGAGGGCAATTCTGGCGCCGCAACCACCACGGGAGGCCCCGACTTCCCCGACACGACCGCCGCAGACACAGGCTCCTCTAACTGCTCCTGAATCCCTAACATAACATCCTTTAACACTACCTTCAGCTGTTTCCCCCCAACAGCGCCCTCAGCCACCGACCTATCTGCCCTCTTTTTCCTGGGCAGTTTATTTACATTTCCAATGCTCTACCTGTAGGTACTACATTGGCCAGGAAGCGAGTTTTTTGTTGCCTGGAAATTTAGAATTTTGCCGAACCCTTGCCGTTCCAGGCAAGGTAGGGATCTTTAACGTGCGTGACAACACTCACACACAGGACCTCCATTTAACCTCTCATCCGAACGAGGGCGTAATTTTTTGTGAAAAATGCTCACCTGCCATTTTTCAAGCAGTCGGCCGTGTCGGGATTTGAACCCGGGACCTTGGAATCCGTAGTCTTACGCTTACTACATTGATCCACGGCGACGCCTCTTCTTCCTGGGCAACGGCTCCTCGTCGCCGTGGACCACCATGCTGACAAAATTAACAACAAAGAATGTCGCCTAAAACGCAGCTCAAAAAACGACTTGACCGTTACGACGCTAAAAGAACGACGCTAGAAGAGCGCAAAACGTTGGTCCAATAAAAATGTTTTGTTTAAAGGTGAACCGTAAGCAACTTTGTATTTATTTAAACTTCGAACCGCCCAATTAAATATTAAATTTTAACAAAAATACAGCGAGCACTAAGCGTCAAAAAACAACTAGAACCAAATAAATTCCCTAACGCAATAAAAATATCTCGATTTAAAATGTACCGTAAAGAACACTATTTATTTATTTAAAATTTTTAAAACCGCCAAATCAAACTTAAATAAACCAATTACTTCAAAATATCTAATTTATAAATAACAACACTTTATTTTTAAATGTAATTAACAAATAAGGTCGAGCGCAATTGGAATGCGCTTACCGGAAGCGACCTTTCACTTAATGACTTGGTAACTAGCACAACCTTTAACTGTTACACCCTTAATTACACCAAAATCGATTTTAAAGGAATTTTTAAGTACGCGTGTACTTAAATTACGGAAAATTTATTTTAAAATTGTTTTCAAATTTACAGTTTTTGAGTTATTTATTTGATTTAAAAGGGGCTAAATTTTTGTTTTTCGGTTATTATTTGATTATACGCGCACTATAAAAAATTCACAAACTTTTTATTTGTTTTACCCGGCTTTTTAACTCGATTTACGCGGTTTTTGTTTTAAATTTAATAAATACGCCTTTTTAAGTTATTTCGAAATTATTTTTGAGTATTTGTTTAGTAGGTTATTTGTTTATTTTTCCCGAAATTTAGTAGGTTTATTTTAAAACGCGGATTTTAATTTAAATTACAAAGAAAAACGCGATTTATTTAGTATTCATTTAATTTAAATTCCGTTTTTAAAATTTAATTTTGCTGCCCTGTATTTAAAATTTAAAGTCACACAATTTTAAAAATAAAACACAATAAAAAGCAAAGTTTTAAATAAAATAATATAAACCCTAGATATACACTTACTTGTTATTGCTGAAGCGGGAGCTCTGCAAAAATACGTCCGCTCGCTTCAAGCGGCAACTAGAAAGTCTAGTTGGTAATATACAGAGATGGGAAGTCTGGACATTTATATCATAGTGAACTTAATGGTAGGGTTTTCCGATTACTCGTGGATACAGGAGCGACAAGGACTATTGTAAGACCAGATTTAGTTGGTCGTGGAAAAATGCTATCTGCATCGGTATGTCTTCGAACGGCAAGTGGTAAGAAAATTTCTACTCACGGAGAGACGCCATTACGTTGGCATTTGTAGACAAACATCTTGGGAATGGATCTCAAGAGAATATGGGTTTCATATGAACATGAAAAAAAAAATGCTTCGGATAGATGACGATGAGATTCCATTTCAAGGGACGAGTAACCAGATGATGCAAGTCCGAATGATTTGCGATACGAAAATACCCGAAAAGACGGAAATGATAGTGATGGGACGCCCGAATGGTACGCTCTGGGAAGGACAAATATGCATAATTGAAGCAACTGAATCGGGAATGGGTCAGGAGGGATTACTGATTGGAAGAACACTGGTAAACTCTCGAAATATGATACCAGTAAGGGTGCTAAATCTTAATTCGCATACGGTGACTGTGTAGAAATAAATGATTGTGGGAAGTTGCATTCCAGTAAGTCATATTAAACGTTGTGTGGACGACACAAAAGACAAACCAGTCAACGGTTGCTCACAGAAATTGCTGGATATGTTGATACCTATGAATCAAGGATTAAACGGCGATCAACTGGGCAAGATAAAAAAATTTGTCGGACGATATCGAGGTGTGTTTACACTGGATGATAGTGATAAAGGAAGGACGAATGTTGTGCAACACAAGATCAATACTGGAGATGTGCAACCGACAAGACAATATCCAAGGCAGTTTCGTTTGGCAAAACATAAGAAACCCGAGCAAATTATCACAGACATGGAAAAACAGGGAGTGATTGATCCCTCGAATAGTTCATGGGCAACCCCACTAGTGCTTGTCAAGGAAAAGGATGGTTCGACAAAGTTTTGTGTAGGCTACCGTTGGCTAAACAATGTCACAAAAAAAGACAGCTATCTTTTGCCCAGAATTGATGACATCTTGGTTGTCGATCTTGGACTTAAAAAGCGGATACTGGCAGGTAGGCTTGAAGCCAAACGATAAAGAGACAACTGCATTTACAATTGGAACTGGATTTTGCCGGTCAAGGTCGGGCCCTTTGGATTATGCAATGCCCCTGCTACTTTTGAACGTTTGATGGAGTCGAGACTGCGTGGACTGTGGTGGAAAACATGTTTAGTATACCTAGACGACGTGATAGTGTTAGGCCGGTCTTTTGAAGAACATCTTAAGAACCTAGGGGAGATATTCCAAAGATTACGCGGGGCAAACCTTACATTGAGCCCCAAGAAGTGTCACCTATTTGGAAAAGAGGTGAAATACTTAGAACATGTCGTTTCGGAGACCGGAATAAAAGCTGACCCTGACAAAATAAAAACGGTACAAGAGTGGGCTACACCAGCAGATATACACCAACTACGCAGTTTTCTAGGATTGTGCACATATTACCGACGTTTTATACTTGGGTTTGCGAACACTGCCAACCCGTTAACGAAATTAATCGAAGATGAACAAGAATATGATTGAAATGACGACTGCTACAGTGCATTTAAACAACTGAAACGGCTACTAGTTACAGCACCAATTTTGAGTTATCCACGGATGGAGGGGAAATTTGTATTGGATACCGATGCCAGTAACACAGCTATAGGAAGCGTTCTTTCTCAAGTGCAGGACGGACAAAAAAAAGTTCTTGGGTATTTCTGCAAGGTCTTGTCGCGGCCAGATACACTATTGTGTAACAAGAAGGGAGCTGTTGGCCGTCGTTAAATCCGTAGAGCACTTTTATAAGTACTTATACGGCCTTAAATTCCTGTTAAGAACAGACCATGTTACACTAAAATGGTTACTGCAGTTTCGAAATTCTGAAAGGCAAGTTGCAAAGTGGATAGAACGGCTGCAGGAATATGACTTTGACACAGATCATCGTGTAGGAACTAGTCATTAGAATGCAGACGCTCTGTTAAGGAGACCTTGTCCGGTAGACTGCAATTATTGCTTTAAGATAGAAGAGAAAATAAGTATCATTCAAAGAATGACGGTAACCGATGATACTTGGCAACCCGAAAGAATACGAGAAGACCAGGAGAATGACGCCGAATTGGGACGTATCATTGAGTAGAAAAGTAGAGGACAACGACCAGCTTGGGAAGAAATTAGTATTTCAAGTAGGAGCCTGAAGACATACTGGGCACAGTGGGACTCCTTGGTGATTGAAAATAGAATATAGAAATGACGCCTGGAATGTGAAGATGGCACTGAGAGACTTCAAGTGATAATGCCGAGAAGCAGAGTGCCGGAAGTGTTGCAGCATGTGCACGATAGTATTTCCGGAGGGTACTTTGACGTGAAAAGAACTCTCGAAAAAGAGAGAAAAAGATTCTATTGGGTGAACTGCAAAAAAGATGTGAAGGAGTAGTGCCGGAAATGTGAGTTGTGTGCCTCTGGAAATGGCCCGGTTACAAAACGAAAAGCCCCAATGAAACATTATAACTTGGGAAATTCTTTTAAGAGGATGGCCATTGATATAGCTGGTCCGTTTCCTGAATCAGGAAAAGGAAATAAATACATCTTGATTGCAATAAATTATTTTATCAAATGGCCGGAGGCGTATGCTATACCTAACCAAGAAGCCGAGACGGTTGCAGATGTACCTGTGAAGGAGTTGTTTTGTCGCTTTGGAGTTCCGTTGGAATTACACTTCGATCAAGGTCGGAACTTCGAATCAGCGGTGTTTCAAAACGTCTGCAAGTATCTTGGAATCAGGAAGACTGGAACCACGCCACTTCATCCTCATTCGGATGGAATGGTTAAAAGAATGAACGGGACGTTAGGAAAGTACTTAGGCAAAGTTGTTTCTAAACATCAACGAGACTTAGGCCAATATTTACATTTGTTTCTACTGGTGTACCGATCTTCGGTACATGACAGCACAGGTTACTCTCCCGCTTGCCTGATGTTAGGAAGCGAATTGCGGCTATCATGTGATCTTCAGTTTGAATTTAAACCTGGAAAAGAGATCGCAGGTGAAGATTACGTTAGTAAGTTTCGAGAAAGATCAAATAGCATTCACGAAAACATCCGAAAGAATATCCAGGCAGCAAGCGATCGAATGAAATCACAATATGACACGATAACACAAGAAGTTGGTTACCAACCTGGAGATTTAGAGTAGTTGTATAATCCACAAAGAAAGCGTGGATTGTCGCCAAAATTACAAAAACAATGGGAACGCCCGTACGAATGTTAAAAAGAATCAAAGATGTAGTGTACCGGATCAGAAGATCTTCCCGTGGTAAACCTAAAGTAGGCGGTTGCGTGGCGTAGTTGGTATGCTTGTGACTACTACGCCCAAAGACCCGGGTTCGAAACCCAACACGGTCCGCTTGAAAAATGTTTGGCGAGCATTTTTCACAATAATACGTCATCGTTTAGATGTGAGTGTGTTACTGTTGTCACGCACGTTAAAGATTCTTACCTTGCTTGGAACAGCAGGCGTTCGGCAAAATTCAAAATTTTTCAGGTAAAAAAAAACTCGCTTCCTGACCAATGTAGTACCTTCGGGTGGAGCATTCAAAAACCATATGTAAGGTAAACCGAAAGTGGTACACTTTGACCGTTTAACATCCTATGCTGGCAAAAAGCAGGAAGACTCGAATAATGAGAATGGCGTTCGGCAAGTTATTATTCATGAGCCAAATGTAGATTTTGAGAGTTTTATGGTGGCGTATGGTGGTTTCGCTAAGGCGAGATTTGGTGTTGTTGTTGAAAAACAGCAAGCTCTGTTTGGAGCACGAGAAGAGTATTCCCTTTCACATTGCGTAGCTCAAGATCTGGAAATGTCAAGAGGAATAGATGTTGTTTTCAAGAAAAGGTTTAGATGTGTGTATAAATTAGTACAACAGCAGCCAACTGTAGGAAAAGTTTTGGTTCTTCAGGATAGAAATCGTTATGTTTACTATCTGGTCACCAAAAATTATTCGTGGCAGAGACCTTTGCTGAATCTTAAGGCTCAGATGATGGAAAATGGAGTAACGAGACTAGTTAGGCTGTGGACAGGATTGCTTAGATTGAAAAATAGTTTGAAATATGCTAGAAGTAATTTTCCAGGGAACCAACGTTCAGGTGCTTGTTTGTTGTTATCAACCGGTTGCCTATCAAAACCAAGAAAGGAGTGTTGACAGTTATTTCTAACGACGTGGTGAATGCACCAGAAAAGATGGCTGCCAATACCGTTATCAGTCGTTGAATTGGCGTCAAAATGTATTTACAGTTACGAGACGTAATAGTTTTAAAGAGGAGGCAGTGTTACGAGCTACTATTAGACAACCCGTCAAACACACAAGCGCCGTAAGCAATGTATATTCTACAGAAACCACGAACCTTCTAGCATATACCGGAGTATAAATCATCTATTTAATTCAGGGTATATAAAACCGCTGATGAAGTACAGAGTTAGTCTATATGTAAATGTCGAATATAAATTATATCGTGTAAAGTTAATTAGTTGCGCTTTTGGAAGTTCAAGAGTAAATATAGGTTTGTGCTGTGAACGTGTATATTGTACCGCCAGCTTGTAGAATACATAAATAGACAAACGTGTAATGAATAAATTATAGTAGTGTTAGTGTTGTTAATAGACCTATGGTTAAAAATTTAGTTTAAGAAGATATTAGTGCTTGTAAATAGCATTAGCGTGATAATGCTTCATTGTTATTGGACTGAAAACATCTATAAATAAGGCATATACTGTTAATTAGACTTGTGAATAGTGAGTAATAAAAACTTTTAATTGGTGAAACGCGTTAATAGTAGCCCGTTACAATATTTAAATATATATATATATATATATATATATTGTAGTGGATTTAAAGGGTTAAATTTGGGTATAAACAATGCAATTTCAAACACCCTGTGTAGAGAGAGGAACATAATTTACGCGCAAAGTTTATTTCATCTAGTTAATTCAAATTAACAAGTATTGACATAATTTTATAATTAGGGATTAAAAGTTAATAGGTTCATAAAGAAAAAAAATTGTATAAGTCAACAGAAATTATTAATTAATTTGATTTAGTGTAATTCAACGGGTTATAACGTCAGAAAACGCATAAGAGCATGAAAAATCAAAAATCCCAAGGCGAAAGCTTTCTTAGCAAACAAACAGACGTCGGTTATATAAAAATACCTTGAAACGTAAGCTCCGAGAACTATTATTTTAAACAATCCTTAATTAGGCACAGCTGCACGTTGGAAAGGTCATCTTCCGCTTAGTTTGTGTAGATAACGAGGCGAGCTTCGAGGAATATTGTTCAACCGTTGGTGGTTTCGTATAAACGCTAACAAAAGTTTCTTAAAGAGCAGAAATGATACACAATCAATGATGTGCTTCAGAATGAGACGGACATAAAAGCATGAATTATAGTAGGCACGTATTCGATCCAAGTAGAGTCCATAAAGACGCGGGCAGCTATATCGATTTTCTACCACTCAAGCAAGGTTAGAACGCGACATCAAATATGCATAAGACATGAATAGAGATATTACAAGCGGGGTTATAAGACGTCACTGAAATGAATTATTGGTTGAAATAGATAGGTTTAGAACCGAGGAACACGCGACAGGTGGATGTGATAGTTTGCATGATATAGCGTATTGACGAGGGAATATTTCTAGGAGTTAAAGACGGTTAGATAAAATTTGCGAAAATGTTATTTTACAATTAGGTATTTCGCGTAAAGTGGATCCGGGAAGGTTACATTTGAACCGTATAAATACGAGAAGTGAATTAATAGGGCTCTCTTTAATCTTGCATCGCGTAACAATGTAATATAATCAACTGACAAAGCTTGTGAGTATTAAAAATTTGTAACATTCAGTGAAACAGTAATAGACTATTTGTGGTCTTATAGTTAGTAAGGCGAGTGTAATTTAAATTTAACTGAGGTTCACAAATACTTTAACGAGCTCGTAAATTAATAATGCAATAATAAACAAGTGTAATATAAATGGATCTGGATGTTGGAATTGGTGTTAATTGGTAGCACGAAACAAAGCTTAAACTGAGTTGTCATGTATAGATAGCTGGAGGCAGCAAGCAGCGCATAATCACGAAGCCGAGGGGTTCAGAAATACAGAGCTTCTTCAACGGAGATGGACTTTTGAAGCTTTTTCCAGGTAACGCATTTGAATTTGCTGTTTTTTTTATATAAACTGTTAAAATTATTTGTTATGTGTGAGTGAACTTGGAGGGTTATTTTTGGTAATTTAACGCATTGAAAAAGACACGTATAACTGACTATTATTATGGTATTTTAGAATATAAAGCAAAAGGTGTACGTAAAGCTTATTAAATTTCTTGATGAATTTAAATTTAATTGTTAAGAGTACATGGGTTTTTTGTAAGTTGTAGTCATAGTATGCAAAGTGGAAAGCATACATTAATGGGTTATCATGAGCTCACCATACTTCAGTGTGTTGAAATAGATAAAGATAAGGTATTTTTTTTTGGGGCCCATTTACTCCTGTTGCATTAAATGTGTGTGAAATTTCAATTTTAAAAACGAGGACTTTACAAAGATGGCATTTATAGAGGTGTAACTTGAACACCGAATTGTACATAACCATGAATTATTATTTGTAAATAGTGGTAAATAAATATTGTATGATTGTTGTATTATTTTGTGATTTTATTGAATGGTGTGTGAACGGTAAAGAGAATGATAGTAAATTTAGGTATCCGAGAAGAGGCACAGCTGAGCTAGTCAGGAAAGCTGCTGAAGAAACTAATTTGATGAAGCAGAATCCGGGCAAGAATTTTTGTGAAATTTTGTATTTTTGAAAATTATTAATTTTTGAAAACGACTGAGGTCCGGACCTAAAAAGGCGTTCCACGGCAATTTATGACGCCCAATCTGTGCGGATCGAATGTTTTTTTTTTAAGTACCTGTTCCTGTGAGCTAAAAGAGTTCCACGGCAATAAATATATTTAAATGTATGATTTTCTTGGGTTTTAAGGCCATTTAAGTTGAAAAAAATATATACGAACAATACAAATCTATGCCATCTTTATTTTTTGCATAACAATTCTACCAAACGTTTTGGACGTACATTCCAGCCTTTCTCAATGGTTCAAACAACCCCGTACGTTTACTAAGTAATTAAACCTCTTTTATGGATCATCACAAATTATACTACGTTTTGCTTACCTTGAAACGGAAACTACCAAAACTGGCATAAAACATCCAATTTTATATACCGCATCTATTATAGACGCGTACGTCAATTTTTTATTACTTTTTTTTGTGTCACTAGACTATGATGAAACACGTTTAAATTTAATTATTATGTTAGCGGAAACAATTCTAGTTTCCTAGTCACATGAATTAATACATATATACAACTGGACTAAATTTATCTTTTGCTTAGGTGTTAGTCTAATATGCTATTAGTTTTGGTTATCTACATATTTTAAGACTATATACAATTACTAGTGACGAAGGACGAACGTGATTACTTTATTTATTTATTGCTTATATAGCATATCTTCCTTACCGTATAATCTATATTTACGCGCTCTTGCATGATATCTATATTACTACACATACCTATCCATATACACCAATATATACTTGTACGTTATGTAGAACATATACAAGACATATATATCAACTACCTACAGTGTTGACCACATATGTATATCTACACACTCGCACCACACCCTACATATATACATACACGTACACAACACGTAATCCACATGCGCCCAAAATTCACGCATCTAACCAAATGCTTTATTTGCTTTTATATCTTCTTGTTTAATTAGGTTGTGATAGATTGTGCTTATTTTATTTATGTCGTTTTTTTCATTAATTGCGTTGGGATTTTTACAAATATGAATCATTTCGAGTATCTCTCTTTTCCTTAAATTTTTTTCAGTTTTTAGAATTTTAGTTTCATTATATTGAAATTTATGTTTAGTTTACATTCATGTTTGGTTAACGCGGTTTTATTTGTTCTGTCGAATATGTGTCCTTTATCATTTTGTCTAGACATTGTGAAGTTTGACCGATATATACTGATTTGTATTTATCTTGGCACGGTATCGCGTATATTGTGTGTGTTTTTTTGTTGTGCGGGGTAGCGTCCTTTAATCTGCTGAAATATGTTCTTAGTAGATTGAAACCTTTATGTGCTACATTGAGGTTGTATTTGCGAAAAGTTCTTGTAGTTTTTCCAAAAGTATAGGCATATATGGTATAGTAACAAATTTATTGAGCAGGTTTTGCTCATTTTTATTGTTATTATTTATCTTTGATCTGGATTCCTGTTGATTATTATAGTGGTTGTGTATACGTTTTTTGAAAATATTGTCTACCATTTTTTTGGAGGTTGTTTGTTATCAGTGTGTATTTTGCTTTTTTATTGACAGTTCTCTGAATTTCGCATCTGATGGCTTGATAGCTTTATCAGCCAGACTTGTTATTACTGATTTTTTGTGGGAAATAGGATGTTGTGAATTATAATTTAAATATCTGCCTGACCAGGTCCCTTTGGTATACCATTCGGTTTTAATTTTATTTTTAATGTGATGTAGTGTCATGTCTAAGAAATTTAACTTATTGTTTTCTTCAACTTCGATTGTAAATTGTAGCAGATGGTGGAAACTATTGAACTGGTTTATTACGTGATTACATTGGTTTTGTGGTACTACGCTTACACAGTCGTCTACGTATCTAAAAAAGAATGGTAGAGAAAACTGTAATTTTTTTATTGCATATATTTCTAGCTCCTCCATTACAATTTGCGCTATCACGCTGGATAGCGCTAAGCCCATAGCACAGCCATTGATTTGCTGATAATATTGATTTCTGTATATGAAATATGTAGAGTTTAAAATTATTTCGACGGCTTTAATAAATTCTTCTAAAGGAATGTTAGTGTGGGTTTTGATATTACTCCATTTTTTTTTAAATTAAGTTTATAGAAATGATAATGGGAATATTTGTATATAGCGACGTGACATCGAGAGAGATTAATATATAATTATCTGGTATATTGATGTTTGTAATCTTTTCTTTAAAGTTCCACGAATCTTTAATGTAGTACTTATTTTGGTATACAACGTTTGTTAGTATGTTTTTTAGGAATCTTGATAATCCGTTAAATGGGGATTGTGTTGTGTCAATAATCGGTCTTAGTGGTGCAGAACATCAATACTAAATACCCCTTTCTACTTAAACAAGCAAATTTCACCTTAACATTAAAATTTTATGGTTAGTACAATTTCACTAATGTCCATTTAAAGTAAATCAATTATAAAGTAATTCAACACACACAAAAATATCAAAGTTCAAACAAAATAGTATAAATTACCTGAAGGTTACTGCACTCGTAGCTTCAATGTACATCGTCCCTTTTGTTAATCACACCATTCCAACTGGGTTATATTTACAGCTTCTGATTCTCAACGTTTTTCAAATTTTCTCCATCACCATTTATTTAAAGTTGTTTCTGGGCTTTTCCAGAACTCATCTGTGTATATCTGACCCTTGTTTTGTGGATCCAGACACATTTATGAACCATTTAATCATTAACACCCCCGAAAAATAGCAAAGAAATTCATACTTCTTTCACCAATATACGCCAAAACTGCCTACTTTTGGTGTATTCATTTGTCGTTGTAAATTTTACTAATTGGTACAGTGATACTAAATTTTATTACCTTGTATCTAAGTGCACTCAAGTACATTCATGTTAGCACGTAAATAACAAACTGTTTTAAATCACCAAAATATACGAGCAAACTTTAAATTATTCTATCAAACTAAAATGCACTGTTTAACGTATTGAATCAAGTCGCGGATGTAAGAGAGCTTGTTTATATTCACCTGGGTATATATAGAAGTTAGCCTGTCTGTTGGTCGAGTCCTCAAAACGGGCAATTCTAAAGAATTTCGCATTCTCGGTTCCCATTCCGTAGCCTGTGCGTCGGTTTTTACGAATTTTGTACTCGCCCCAGTTAAATCTCAGAAATTTCAACACGGCACGCAATGTCTGGAAATAACTAATTGACTTCTATACCGAAATGTTATTTTTACCTCTCAAATTTTTCCTTTTACTTTCAACCAATCGCCTTTTACTATATGTGTCTCGGTCTTGCGCATATTATCTGTCTCTATCTAACCTGTTCTTATTGATGCAAATTGATATTCTTTATTATCGATTATTTTAGTCCATGTGGAGTGTGAAATAACCCACCTTTAGCATTTCTCGTAACTATTATGCGATGGTTTCTCCAAGATTCTTTGAAACCATTTGTTATCTGCAAAATTTACGCAGAATGAGCTTTTTAAAAATACGCAGGTGTTCAAACATAATATTAATTCTCAGAGCTTTATTTTATTGGGTTTTTACAAGTTTTTATAGATATTATATGTTACTAACGGTTCAATTAACTTCAATTAAAATTAATACCCTTTAAATTTTAGTGAATCCTAACTAAATATTAATTATTATCTGTACGTTTTGTTTAATACCGGTTACTTAAAATAGGGTTAATTAATATAAATTTTGCACGTAATTTCCATTTGTTTCTTTCCTCGGAATAATTACATTACACGTAGAGCTTGTTAATACTGTTTCTTTTGATATAAAGCGTCTTGTACATGATTTAAATCTCTTATTTTTACTGAAACGAATGAATTTGTATTCTCCACGGTGTTTTAATAAAGCGTATTATCTAATAAAATTCCTTATACACGGTGATTAAAATTATTTTATGTAATTCATTAATTTTCTACCCTGGTCTAAATATGAGTATTTTCCCCCTATTTGAATACAAATAATCCCACTTCTTTGAATGCAAATATAAAACATTTAGACTGCCAAAAAACATTTACAAAAAAAATTGCCTATCTCTCTCTACCCTTATCTATCTAACTTACCTAACTTATATCCAATCCAAAAAAAAATATTTACACCTATCCTATATCCCTATCCTATTCCTAACTCTCACCTAATTCTATAAACTGAAATTATCCCTAACTTCATCCTACTTATCCATCTAATCCTATATACATCCTATATACCTATCCTATTCCTAACTTTTAATTAATCTTCACTATACTTTACTTACCCCTACCTAATCCTATATACCTATCCTACTCTTACTCTATTCCTAACTCTCCACTAATCTTATATGAAATATCTATACTTAACCTATCTTATTTTCTTCCTACATTTAATCTTTATTCTCATCCAAAACCTATTCTATCCCTATCCTATTTAAATTTTACTCTATTATACACCTATTTCTCTTGTGGTGCTGGTTCTCCGGTATAAGGGAATAGTAGGTTGACGTGAAACCGTCCCTTCTCATTTCCCGTACCTACTTCCCTTAATAAATACGTGCACTCCTACTACTTCACCTATCTCAAAAGGTCCCTCATATGGCAAGTGTAGTTTAGCACATGTCATCCTATCTCTCTTCCCTACTCTCAAGCTTTTTACTACTACCTGGTCTCCCACTTTAAATTTTACCCTCTTTCTAATTCTTGCGTTCATCTTCCTTGTATATTTTTCAGCTCTCTTCCTTAACCTCTCCCTCACATCTACCAAAAGTTTTTGAAATTCATCGTCCCTAGGCACAATTTGCCATGGTCTTTCGGGATACTGTTGCTTGATCAGCATAATGGGACTGGTTTCTGTCACGGTACTAGGGGTTTCATTGATAAAAGATTCAACCTTCGACAAATTGTCCTCCCATAAACGATGATTCCTATGTGAAGCCAAACGCAAGAATTTAACTGTCTCTTGAATATATCGCTCAGCTGGATTAGCTTGAGGATGCCTTATGCTACAAAACACCACTTTAATGTTTTGCCTCTCCCAATAATCCCTAAATCTTTGATTATTAAAATATGTAGCATCGTCTGCTAATACTTGTTTAAAAGTTCCTACTTCCCTATTATCTCTCATACAATAAACTTCTCATTCCTATTATGCTGACTCTTAAATATTACTTCTTCTTCAGTCCCTACACTTGTCTGTTTCTTATTTATTCTTATTTCCTTTTCTGCCGACAAACCAAACGATACTACTTTAAAATTATCGATTTTTCCCTCTATGGAAAATCCTATGTACCTTCTAGAATTCTTATGTAATGGAATCCGCCAGAATGAATTCCTTAAATCTACTTTATTAAAAACAAACTTGCCACTTAACCTCGTCAAAAGTAATTCTGTCTTCACCTGCTCCCGATATGCTGCTTCTACCCCCACTAATTCTGCATGTTTTTGTACTAAAGCTTGAACCTCTACTATCCTATCCTCTGGACATCTTATTGTGTTGATCTGTTTACCTCCGTCATCCTCTACCTCTACTACATTAATACTCAACCCCGTGTCATCCTCTGTGACTTCATAACTGCCCTTCCATGGCACTACCCTATCATTAATCCTTATTACCTTCCATTCCATATCTATCAAAACCCTTAACTTCATCATACAGTCAACACCTAAAATGCTCTGAAACTTCAGTCCAGGTACAATTACAAACTCCTGTTCACAGCTTAAACCTCCTATATCTATCCTAAGTACCACAACACTATTTACTACAGCAAACTTCTTTTTATTTGGAGCTACTAAATGACTACGCTTTATAGGCATAATTCTATCACAAACCTTGTCCCTAATTTTGCTGACGAATTCCTCCGATATTAAACTCGCCTTTGCCCCTGTATCAAGTAATACTTCTACATTATTCTCAAAATTTCTAAATTAATAATTGGCAAACATAATTTTTCCTTAGTTTCTGGCTCTACTTCCTCTCAATTTTGAAAATTCCGTGGATGTTCATATACATTTACACTGAAATCTAGTGGTCTGTCGCGTTCTAAAAATCCTGTCCAGGTCTGTTTTCCCTACTCGGTCCTGGTCTAGCCGTCACCTCAGCGTATGTCCTAGGCGTTTCCACTCGTTCCGTGTCTGTATTAGCAGTCCCGCTCATGTCTGGTGAACTATTCATTCTGGTAGGTCCCGGTCTCGGTGCCGGTCCCCTTCCTAAACTATTACTTCGAACGTATGGTCGTCGCTGTTCCCAATTCTGTCGCTGGTATCCGTAACTATTCCCCCTTCTAGCATAGTTGTCCCGTCTATTGTCAAACCTAACTGTGTTGATCTGTCTTTCCCTATTATCCCGAAGTCGTCCACTACTTACGTCGTCGTACCTCTGCAGGTATTCTAGAAACATTTCTCTGTCCACCATGTTCTGTAGTGCTACGTGCTGTCTTATTTCTACCTCGAAGTGTCGTGATAAATACTTAATAATTTGTCGGTCCGTCAGTGGTGGGTTCAGTTGCTTTGCTATGCTATACTTGCGTATAGCATATTGCTCCCTACTTCCTGAAAATTCTCCCTTAAACTTCCCTGTGATTAAGTCGTCTCGTACCTGGTCTTGTCTGTGGTCACTCCAGTAGTGCTTTAAAAATCTGTCTTCAAAGTCCGTGTATGTTTCAATGTCCTGTCCTACTAAATTGTACCATGCTTCCGCATTGTCCTTTAATAAAGCCTTTATTGTATTCAGTTTAGTCTGTTCGTCAAATAAATTTCCCACTAGATTTCTTACACTATTAATAAAAATTTGTGGATTTACCCTGTTATCGCCATAAAACTTCATGTGTTGGTCCAATGATACTCCACCTGTAGAAAATCTGGGACCATTCCCCGTTAAATTTGACATGTTGTATTTGATACTACTAACTTCGCGTTCTACCCTGCCTAACTGATCCCTACATGAGTCCGTTACTTCAGTCATTTTTACATTTATTTCTTCTTCACAAAAAATGCGTACTTCGGACCTTAAATGTCCCATTTCCTGTCGAAGACCTGTAATATCACGCTCATTTTTATCAACCCTATTTTCAACTTCCCCCATCTTTACGGTAAGACTATTTTTAAACTCTGTAAATTCTTGAGTCGATTGCTCAATTTTCCCGCTTATCTGCTCTAATTTTCGGTTGGACTCTTCCCTAGCTCTATTAGCTTCATCATTCATTCTCTCTAGCATTCTCATTATCATCTCGTTTCCTTGATCCCCTGATTCCGTCCTCGACTGATCTCTACTGCCTCCAGCTTCTTCCATTTTAGAATTTTTCCACACAATGCACTATCGTCACTTCCAATTTCCACTCCCTGACTCCTTAACCACTCTTTTCTCTGCATACGTTCTAATCACTCTCACACACTCTAAAATACTCCTAAATTTATACACACACAGAAACTCTCTCTCTCAGATCGCCAGTTTCCTGGAATAAAATCACAAAAATTTTATTTCGAACTCGAGCCTCACCTTTGGGTCGCCATATTTGCTGTGATTCCTATAAAAAGCCTCGCCAGTTATCTTAACTGTGTTGGTCCATTGACTTTCTTCTGTTAATCGCCTCGGCTGCTCCCCTAGATAACTTTCATCCTCATTCATAAAAAAAAACAAACACATTCCTACCACAAACACGAACGTTAACTCTATTTACATCAATATTCACAATACATTAAAATTTCAAAATTAAATTTTGGCATAAATTTCAGTATCAGAAATTTTCAAGATTACATTTATTATCATTTAAATGTGCATCCTGAATTAAAGTCCTTGTTGGATGCCTACTAATTAATATAACAATATATGCAGACCGGAGTCTGAGTACAAAGGAGCATCTACCACCCTTTACGTTAATTAACCAGGTTCGTCTAATTGAGCTCAAAGACATACCCAAATTTTCATCATAATCTAGAACATCAATACTAAATACCCTTTCTACTTAAACAAGCAAATTTCACCTTAACATTAAAATTTTATGGTTAGTACAATTTCACTAATGTCCATTTAAAGTAAATCAATTATAAAGTAATTCAACACACAAAAATATCAAAGTTCAAACAAAATAGTATAAATTACCTGAAGGTTACTGCACTCGTAGCTTCAATGTACATCGTCCCTTTGTTAATCACACCATTCCAACTGGGTTATATTTACAGCTTCTGATTCTCAACGCTTTTCAAATTTTCTCCATCACCATTTATTTAAAGTTGTTTCTGGGCTTTTCCAGAACTCATCTGTGTATATCTGACCCTTGTTTTGTGGATCCAGACACATTTATGAACCATTTAATCATTAACACCCCGAAAAATAGCAAAGAAATTCATACTTTTTCACCAATATACGCCAAAACTGCCTACTTTTGGTGTATTCATTTGTCGTTGTAAATTTTACTAATTGGTACAGTGATACTAAATTTTATTACCTTGTATCTAAGTGCACTCAAGTACATTCATGTTAGCACGTAAATAACAAACTGTTTTAAATCACCAAAATATACGAGCAAACTTTAAATTATTCTATCAAACTAAAATGCACTGTTTAACGTATTGAATCAAGTCGCGGATGTAAGAGAGCTTGTTTATATTCACCTGGGTATATATAGAAGTTAGCCTGTCTGTCGGTCGAGTCCTCAAAACGGGCAATTCTAAAGAATTTCGCATTCTCGGTTCCCATTCCGTAGCCTGTGCGTCGGTTTTTACGAATTTTGTACTCGCCCCAGTTAAATCTCAGAAATTTCAACACGGCACGCAATGTCTGGAAATAACTAATTGACTTCTATACCGAAATGTTATTTTTACCTCTCAAATTTTTCCTTTTACTTTCAACCAATCGCAACCCCATGACGTTGCTCTACTCACGCCTTTTACTATATGTGTCTCGGTCTTGCATATTATCTGTCTCTATCTAACCTGTTCTTATTGATGCAAATTGATATTCTTTATTATCGATTATTTTAGTCCATGTGGAGTGTGAAATAACCCACCTTTAGCATTTCTCGTAACTATTATGCGATGGTTTCTCCAAGATTCTTTGAAACCATTTGTTATCTGCAAAATTTACGCAGAATGAGCTTTTAAAAATACGCAGGTGTTCAAACATAATATTAATTCTCAGAGCTTTATTTTATTGGGTTTTACAAGTTTTATAGATATTATATGTTACTAACGGTTCAATTAACTTCAATTAAAATTAATACCCTTTAAATTTTAGTGAATCCTAACTAAATATTAATTATTATCTGTACGTTTTGTTTAATACCGGTTACTTAAAATAGGGTTAATTAATATAAATTTTGCACGTAATTTCCATTTGTTTCTTTCCTCGGAATAATTACATTACACGTAGAGCTTGTTAATACTGTTTCTTTTGATATAAAGCGTCTTGTACATGATTTAAATCTCTTATTTTTACTGAAACGAATGAATTTGTATTCTCTACGGTGTTTTAATAAAGCGTATTATCTAATAAAATTCCTTATACACGGTGATTAAAATTATTTTATGTAATTCATTAATTTTCTACCCTGGTCTAAATATGAGTATATATATATATATATATATATATATATATATATATATTGCTGTAATAAATGGTTGTTCAACGGGCGTATTGAGTAGTAAGAGTCGCGTAGTAACTGAATAGCAATGGGAGTCAGAAAACTGCATTTATTTAGCAGGAAAATAAATAATTTGCACATTATGTAAATAGCAAGCATTTAACACCCTGTATATAGACCGTAATTAACTTTAATCAATGCCAGTAAGCATATCTTCCAATAATAGAGCGCGTATTCAGCAAGGAAATAATCATACATGTAACTAAAATACGTCGAAAAGTGTTCAACAAGTTTATAAAACAAATACGCATAAGAGAAGCTAAACCTAGTAAATCTACATGCAATTACGCTTGTAAGAAGGAAGGAACAATAAGCGCTTTGATAAGAAACGCACTTTCAAAGATGAGTTTTAAATAAATACATAAACGAAAACAGCACTCATGTTACATCATTTATTTTGTAGAATTCTCCAAAAGCTTTATCTACACAAAACAACAGACATAAGCTAAATGTTCAACAACGATACCAATAACAAGGCGATCAAAGATCGTAGAACAATAGTAAATAATAGCATGATACGGGATTACAGAATAGTTTCGTCAGAAAAATACTAGGAATGTCCAAAGCAAATATGGTTGGTTACAGCACCTTGTAAGGCTGTTTGGAAAACCAATCCAAATGGAGAGAGCAAAAGCTATATAACGCCCAGAGTTGATAAGAAAGGGTCAGTCTCAATTTGAAGCACGTCGAACCTGCTATACTCGTAATCAAATATTTACGCGTCAAATAAATAAATTTTATATTGTAGTGAAAAATAGTGTTGTGTAAGAATAATAGTTGATGACGAATTGCGTTAAGAATATATGAAAAAGCTTTTGCCATTTTTGCAGAAAACGTGAGTAGAAATTGGTTAATTAATTTATATTAAATGTTTATAATGAATACCATATTTACTATATCTGTTGCTTCTGGAACACTTCAGAGGATATTCTCCTCACCACTTAGGCTGAAGTGAACCTTCCAACCTATAATTTACTATATTGTTGCTTTAAACACTATCGAGGATATTCTCCTCACCCGCAGGCTAGTGTTCTCAACAACAAACAGTGAATTGTGACATTATAACTTAAATTTAAGTTTAGATTTGCTATAATGTCACATCTGTTGTTGAGAACACCAGCCTGCGGTGAGGAGAATATCCTCGATAGTGTTTAAAGCAACAATATAGTAAATTATAGGTTGCGAAGGTTCACTTCAGCCTAAGTGGTGAGGAGAATATCCTCTGAAGTGTTCCAGAACAACAGCTATTTTTTTTTAAAGAGGTTTTCTACTGATGATGACCACATAGTGGTCGAAATACGTATCTAGTAATTTAAATATTATTTGTGGTTAAGGGTTTTTATTTAATTTTATTTAAATCGTGCCACAGTGTTCCTATAGATTTTAAATAGGGTTTCTAATTCTAATGCATGATCCTAAGTCTGGACTATAAGAAATTCTAATTCTAATTCTAATTTATGATACTAAGGTGTCTATAAGAAATCCACTTCTAATTCACGATCCTAAGTTTAGCATTCAGAAATTTTAATTCACGACTATAAGTGGAATAATTCTAATTCATGATACTAAGAAACCTACGAATTCCAAGTGGTATTTAAGTGAAGAGGTCTAAGGCGTATCCAGAAAAATACAGAATAATGCACGAAGTGAATTTTGGAAATAAGGGGTAACCGTACTGAAGTATTGGTTTAAACCTACGTTAAAGAGTACTAAGCAGAGCATTAGTTTTCGATTGAAAATAATAAGGGGGTGTTGATCCACAACACGCAACAACTCATCAGAATATCACAGGTCAGGGCTAACTAGTTTTAAGGAATTTTTTCAAATATTAATTTTCACACTGTATATATTAATTTTCTCTAAAGTTTGTAAGGAAGTAACAAAAATTATGAATACGTTGAAATTTACGTGACAATCATAAAAGAGTCTTAAACATTCCAGATTTTTTTTTGTAGAAGGTGTCGTTTTTGGCGACTTTAAAACTAAATTATAAAGATATAGTTTTGGGATAAATGATCCATATAATATTAATTGATTGAAAAGTGTATTTGAAGGATTACAAAAATTGTGAATTGTATATATTGTTTCCTTTCATTATACGAATGTTGAGAGACTTTGTTTTATCAATTTATACAGGTAATCATAAAGGGGTAAATGAAAATTGATCATCGTCACGCTGTACACTCTGTGTAAATTAAACTGGTCTAGTCGTGGCATAATTAAATTAGAAGATTGAGAAAAACACAGAGCGGTGGCGTTCAGCTGGACGTTTATTACATCGGCTTGCGGCGTTATCATATCAATATAAATCTGACGTAACAAAGTGGGGCGAAAAATACATAGTATTAATATGGCGACCCGAACGTAGGGGCGAGAATATTTTACAACAATATAATACAGCGACCTGAACGTAAAGCAAGAATATTATACCACAATAAAAATAACACATTAACGTAGAGGCGAGAATTAAATCAAATAATTTGACAATCCGACCGTGGGACTTAAACATAACAAAATAAAATCATTAAATTAAACCGGGGCTATAATTAAAGAGTTTTAATTTGAAAAAAATCACTGAAATCAAAAATTCAAAGAAATTTTGTATATTAATTAAATTTAGGCAAATTTATTTTAGTATTTAAGATTTAGTGTAAATATAATTTTTTCAAAATGAACAAAAGAATACAGGAAACTAAGGAGGCACTGAGAAATCAAGGGGTGGAAATAGGACCCCAAGAAAGTGTAATCGTCTAGGAAAGGACATTCGAAAGGAATTCCAGCAAGACACGTCAGACCTCACAAGAAACAAAAATGATGGAGATTTTGATGGCACTGAACAATAAGATGGACAAAGATGAATAGGCCATGAAAAACATGACTACAAAAATTGACAAAAATAGCGAAAATTAGGTAAGGAGATAAAATTTCTGAGCGATGGATTAAGGGATACCAATCAAACAATGGCGGAAATGAGAGCACAGGTGCAAGAAGAAATTTTGAGGATCACGGAGGAAATCAACTGTGTATGGGATCATGTTGGAATGGTGAAATCCAAACCAAAAAAATGTGAAAGTGAAACAAACGTCAAACTCACGAATCTAGATACTAAAATACGAAATGTTGAAGAAAATTGTGAAACAGAATTCAGAGGATAAACCGGGAAATAGGTAACTTAAAAACTAATTTAGGAAATTTTAATGCTAGGGAACCCATGATGTTAACTCAACCAAATCTTTTAATAGACCAATATACAAAATTTTACGGGGACGGTAAATTAAATCCAAAAATATTTTTGAAAAACGTTAAAATGTTAGTACAGGGCTCAACAGAGGAGCAATATAAATTAAACTTAGTAAAAATCGATGCTAAAAGGGGGAGCAGAAATATGGTATAACTTAGTTGAAAACGCGATAGAAACATTTTAACAGTTTGAACAAAAATTTTTACGACACTTTTGGGGGATAATCAACAAGACAAAGTTAGAAATGACCTGAGCATGGGCAAATATAATTCAGATAGAGGAATGACGCGGAAATTATATGCTATAGGAAAGTTTAGTGTAGCAAAACAATTAGATCTTCCTTTACAGGATAAACAAATTATAAACTATTTGGCAGGGCATTTTAACGCAGAAGTAAAACGATATATTACAATACAGATCATAGTAGACCGGGACATGTTTATAGAATATCTAAAGGTATGATGAGTTGGTAGGTCGAAAAATAGCACTAGGGATCGACGCATAAATTTTTGAGGACGCAAAGAAACACTGAGACTCGGAGAATCAATTATCAACGAAATAATTATGATTATGGGAATAAATTTTAATAGGGGTAATTACAATAATTTCAGGAGTAGTAGAAATTTAGGTCAGATACCAAGGGAACAAATAGAGCGGACTAATATGAGGGAAACAATAACCGAGGAATAAATAGACAGGAACATGAGAATCGACGCACACAATCAAGGAGTCAGGCAGGATCTTCCACGCGAAACCAAACTTTTTAGATACGGACGAACCAAGTTAACTTCTACGGATAAACGAATACGAACATTAGCGCGAATTTATTAAACATGAGACGGAAAATGTTAAGGCTTTACTTTAGTATTTTTACGTAGTTTTAAATTTAAATAGTGCGCCCTTTATTTTACACGTATTTCCGGCGCTCTTCGTTTATACTCGTCTTCATAACAAGCACGATTGGCTTTTGAAAATATTTTAGTTAATTTTTTTACTACAAGAAAGATAGCCGAGTAGTCCTGTTTTCCATGACATGTTATTTTTCTATAAAAATATGTAATTTGATTTTAATACAGTTCACAATAAGAATTAAAGTTATTTCAAGATGTTTAGTTGATTTATGCAACATTCAAGAGAAGTAATGTAATAAACAGAAAATTAATTAGAAAGATTTGAAAGAAACTTATTACCGATGGTTAATTTAAAGTGGAAAATAAATTAGTTAGAGTATTGATTGATACTGGGGCAGAAGCATCACTTGTTGCGGAAGAATTTGTTAAACGAGAGAAATTGATGGATAAGGCGATACCTATAACGCGGTGTAATTTGGTGGCACTAAATGATATGAAATTTGCTAAAATAAATGAAATGGTAATTCTGAGATGTAAAATAATATTATATTTGGGATGAATGTTATAGACAAGCTGGGGTTGAAGATAAATGCAGAATGCAAAGAAATAGAGTGCAATGGAGAGTATATTAAATGGTATGAAGAGGGGAATGTAGCAGTCGAGGATGACTGTGTAAATATTAATCAATTTGAGGATGAAATTGATAATGGGGGGAATACAAACGAGGAGATTAAATGTCCAGAAGATTTGAGAAGCAGGGTGAATTCGTTATTAGAAAAGC
This sequence comes from Platerodrilus igneus, assembly GCA_036346225.1. Classification (NCBI taxonomy): domain Eukaryota; kingdom Metazoa; phylum Arthropoda; class Insecta; order Coleoptera; family Lycidae; genus Platerodrilus; species Platerodrilus igneus. The sequence goes on along the minus strand of JARFIW010001747.1, from coordinate 64,975 downwards.
ATTCAGAATTAATAGGGTCGAAATCAAGAACTGCCACAGGTTATGAGCACAAGCTAGAAGTAGTAAACACCTAACCGTTTAATACTAAATTATATCCTATTCCAGCAGCATACAGGGATAGAGTAAAGGAAGAAATAAAAGAAATGTTACATGAAGGTATCATCGAAAACTCCAGTACTCACTTTGTGAATCCATTAGTCGTTGTAAAGAAAAGTGATGATAGCATCAGGTTATGCTTAGATGCAAGGAAGATTAATAAGCGAACAAAACCGCAATACAATTGTCCACCAACGATGGATAGCATATTGACCAGGATAGGTAGTAAGAAAATCTTTACCAAAATAGACTTGAAGAATTCATTTTGGTTAATTTCATTAGCGCGAGAATCAAGGAAATATATGGGGTTTTTCTGTAGAAGGACCAATATACCTGTCTTTCATAACATGTTATTTTTCTATAAAAATATGTTATTTGATTTTAATACAGTCCACAATAAGAATTAAAGTTATTTCAAGATGTTTAGTTGATTTATTCAACATTCAAGAGAAGTAATGTAATAAACATGGTCTATTCTCGCTGGATTGATGAGTGAGCACGTTAAAACCGCCAAAATTGGATATACATGTGGCGACCTTCGACCTTTCATAATTTATTTTTATGATTACTGTTGAAAATATAGAACACAGTAAGTCAAGCCAACATAAAAAGTAAGTTCATACTCGTTTGTACCTCTTGTATTTTGACGCAGTTAGTGGAAGTACGTATTTCCTTTGTCTGCGAAATTACAGTATTTGGTTTATTTCATTATTTGTTTGAGTAGTCTTACAATTTATGCAAAATGGGTGACAAATCCTCATTAAAAACAAAACGATCTGCCATTCAATGGCAGTTAAGCAGGTTTGAACTATTTTTAATTAATACACAAAGTAAGGTTAATGATTTAGATGATTTAATTGTAGAATCTCTGAAGTTTAGGTTGGCTAAAGTTCAACCTTTGTGGGAGGAATTTCAAGCTATTCACCTTGTTACGTGCCAAGGGTCACTTAAACATGTTTTAGATTAAGTTTCGATGTATGGAAGTTTCGCGCCATAATTTCAAAAGACGCAGTGCGCGGGAATTTTAAATAGACTAGGCGTGTGTTTCCGATACGTCATAATAGTGAGTTTGCGCAGATGGCGTGACCCTGGAGGGGTAGTCGAATAAGTCACGCCAATGGGAAAAAGACAAGAAGTGGGGACAAAGTGGTGAGAGGTTTTGGTGACGCTCTGAATCGTGGCCTTTTGCCTTGGTTCTTGCAGTGAAGTGGTCACCTCGAGGTATCGTATCGTAGCTTTACCTATGTAGATTTCCTTTGCTAATTATCTTTTGTTTGTCGACCTTTACCTTGTTCCTAATCCGATCCCTGCATAGGTAGGTAATTTGCAACCTTCGGCTGAACGGACTCCACGACCCCGAGACAAATTGGATGTCCAAGCTCAGCCAACAGCCCCGGAGCAGAGGCCTACCGCAGCGCGACTTCCTGCCGGATACCGGATTCCTCATGTGAGTAAATTCTATAATTTTCATTGTCTTAATTTTATGTAAATTTTCCGAAGTATTGTGCAATGGGTGACGTTATGGTGGTTTGCAACGCGGAATCTGTAATAAGGTTCGCGCATCCGGCCGCCAGGGCGTTGCATTGCTTTTTATCCATTGCGCTTGCGCGATGTATCTTATGAACTTTGGTAACTGTATTACCGACTTTTAGGAACTATCACCATATAAATGTATCACCATCTAAAGTGTAATACTTTGTAATCATTTTTATCGACCATATAAACTATCACCAGTAAAAGTGTAATAACCTATCAATTGAATCTGAGGTTAAGAAGCCTCTTGAGACCCAAGAACAATCTGAAAAAGCACGTGAGCATTTTGAAAATTTGTATTTTGATATGTTATCTGCAGTTAAAGCTATCATTGGTCAGTATAAAAAGCAAAGTCCTGGGGCGCCAGTGGCCAAAGAAGCTTCAGCAAATGGAAACAATGCAGTTGCTAACGGAAATTTTCCGTCTTTGTGCCTTCCGGTCTTTTTTGGAGCCTACGAACAATGGCAAAAATTTTACATTTCCTATGCCATTATCAATTCAAACGTAATTGTTTAAAAGGGGAAGCGGCAAACACGATTAAAAATTTAGAGGTTAGTAATGCAAATTATTCAATGGCGTTTAATTTGCTTCGGGAGCGATATGAAAACAAGCTATTAATAATTCATAATCGTGTTAAAGCACTTTTTGATATGCCTAATATAAACAAGGAATTGCATCTATCCTTGAGGCAATTAAATGACAACATGTTAAAACATTTGCGTTCTTTGGAAGCGATGGGTCAACAGGTTCAGCATTAGAACACATTGATCATTTATATAGTGTTTGCTAAAATGGATATGAGTAGGTGGAATAGGGGGCGTCTGGGCCAGCCATCCGCCACCACCACTACCACAGCCACATCACTACCACCACATCACCACCACCCCACCACATCACCACTACCACCACCACCACCACCACCATCGCCACCCCACCGTCACCACCACCACCACATCACCACCACCACCGCCACATTACCACATCAGAACCACCACCACTGTGGTGTTGGTGGTGTTGGCGGTGGTGGAAGTGGAGGTGGCGGTGGTGGTTGTGGCGGTGGCGGTGGTGGTGTTGGTGGTGGTGTTGATGGCGTTGATGGTGGTAGCGGCGGTAGTAATGGTGGTGGTTGTGGTTTTGGTGGTGTTGTCACCACCACCACCACCACCACCACTGTCACCACCACCGCCACCACTACCACCGCCACCGCCACAGCCACCACCATTACCGTCGCCCCCACTACCACCACCTCCACCACCACCGCCACAACCACCGCCACCCACCACCACAACCACCACCACCACTACTACCACCACTACAAGAGTTTGCAACAGGCTATTCGTAATGGGTTCATTCTAAAGACCGTTCACCGCGCGATTAAATTTGATCAATCCCCTTAGTTAAAAGATTACATAGAATTAAAACAAAACTCCGTACAGAAGCTCGTAATGCATTTGATAAAGATTTCTATAAATTAATGCAATATTCGGAAAGACAATGGAAAACGTTGATAAACGGGTGAACATTAAGATAGTTAGCAGGTGGGAACGAGAAGGTAAAAAATTATGCGCTAGTGATTTAATTTCACGAACAAATTACCACAGCTCTATAGTGCTTGCGAAGAATTTAGCAATCGTTCAAATGAATAAAGTTAAAGTATTGTACAATAAGCCGATCTACGTGAGATTAGCTGTATTGGACAATTGGCGGCTCCGTGGCGTAGTGGTATGTGTGTGACTACTACGCCCAAGGTCCCGGGTTCGAATCCCGACACGGTCCGCTTGAAAAATGTTAGGCGAGCATTTTCACAAAATACACCCTCGTTCGGATGAGAGGTAAAATGGAGGTCCCGTGTGTGAGTGTTGTCACGCACGTTAAAGATCCCTACCTTGCTTGGAACAGCAAGGATTCGGCAAAATTCAAAATTTTCAGGTAAAAACTCGCTTCCTGGCCAATGTAGTACCTTCGGGTGGAGCATTGGAAAATCAAATGTAATGTATTGGACAATTCGAAATCAAATCAGGGGAAAATGCGTTCTACGTAATAAGCGCGTATCTCCCGCCGGTCGATTCCTGGCGGGAAAATCCCCACCGAAGACTTGATAATTCAAGTAGATAATATTATTCGTAAAATCGGCAGAAATAAAAATCTAATCATCGGGGAGATTTTAATGCCAAGTCGCCACTATGGGGCAGCCTTATCGAAGACGATAGAGGCTCGCAGGTTGCTGATCTTTTACGGAATGGGACCTTAGTGTGATAAACACTAATGATTCACCTACGTTTGAGGGGCATAGAGGCAGCAGTTTTATAGATATTACTGCAGTCTCGCACGAAATGTTAGAAACGATTTGTAATTGGAAATTAAGGTCGGACGAGGAAACGCTCTCTGACCATAAATTAATAACATGGGACGTTGAAACCAAAACAAGCGCAAACGAGCAGCTAACTATATTTCCGAGCTTCTGTAATAAAAAGCAAATTGGGAGCGATTTAAACAAAAATTTGGCGAAAGTATTCCTGTGCTGAAAATGAGCTATTTAACTGCCGAGAGGCAGACGAAGTAGAAACACTCGCGAAAAAAAACGACGCGGTGGTAGACGCGTCGTCATATTCCATGCCGCAAAGAGAACATTTAAAGACAGCGTACCTTGGTGGGCCGGGAACTAACCACCAAGCGGGCAGAAACGCGTAACCTAAGGCGCCGCTATCAACGCGCCTCGGGAAATATAAGAGAACAACGGAGAATAGAATATAATCAAAGTTACCGCGAATATAAAATATTAATAGAAGAAACGCGAACGAATAAATTTAAAGAATTCTGCACGCGAAACTCAGAGAAAGAACCCTGGGGAAACCGCATACCGCGTAATTAGAAGAAAACAACAAAAATCGCGCTCAGTAATATAAAGAAAACAAATGGCGAATACACGGAAGGTTTTAAAACCACAGCGGAATATTTACTAGAGAAATTCTTCCCATCGGATAATCTCGAGGGGATGAAGAGGTCGCACGATTTAGTACGTCGGGAAGCTGCAGAGGCGCAAGGAACAGGTGCTGATAAGGCAATCCTAGTTCACGAGGTCGTCAGGGCTCTTAGAGGATGAACCCTAAGAAGGTACCGGGGCATGATGGAATCACTTCAGACGCAGCTCTGGAGGCGTGCCTGTTAGCCCCGTGTGTCTTGTCGGGTTGTTTAATCTTTGTTTAGAAAGGGCGTTTTCCGCGTTGCTGGAAAATCCAGAACGTGAAATTTATACCCAAACCTAAAAAGGCGGATGCGTCAGATCCGGGCAGCTATCGTCCAATTAGCTTGCTACCGGTGCTGGGGAAAGTTTTAGATCGCGTTATGACTACACGTGTTGAGCACCTTGTGCGAGACAGCGGCGGTTTTAATAACCGACAGTATGGTTTCGTGGAGGGCAAGTCGACTATCGACGCGTTAGAGTTCGTTGTCGGGGAAATTAAAGCAGGCGAGAGATGCTAAAGAGTACTGTCGTTGTTGCTTTGGACATTTCTGGAAGCATTTGATGCTGCCTGGTAGCCATTAATCGTTTGCGAGTTAGATCGTAGGGGTTGTCCGCGAAACTTGATGTCTTTGGTCAAGAGTTATTTCTCGGGCGATTGGCACAGGTTGAAATTCTGGGTAAAGTTCTGTCGCGTGAGTGGAAAGGGATGCTCGCAGGGGTCATGTTCTGGTCCCACATTTTGGAAGTTGTTGTATGAGAGATCTTTAGGGTCAAGTTGCCCGCAGGATGCTCAATCGTTGAGTTTGCGGATGACACGCTTTTAATTGTAAGATCGAGATTGTTAATGGATATGCGCACAAAACCGAACGAGGCGCTTAATAAATTACACGAATGGTCGCAGGCGGTAAAATTAAAATTTAACACGGCGAAGTCAGAGGCGCTTTATTTCGGCACGAAACCAGGACTGAGACCTCCTAGGCTAAAGCTAAAGGGAAGGAAAATCCGTTTAAAGATAGTATTACCTACCTCGGCGTCAAGATCGACAATAAATTAAATTGGAAAGCGCACGTACAATACGTTAAAAGGGCGGCGAAATATCAAATAAAATGATGGCGGCGGCTAAAATAAAGTGGGGTTTCAGGGCGAATCGCTGAGGACGGTTTATACCGGAGCAATTGAGCCGGCAATGCTGTACGCAGCTTCTGTATGGGTTCTGTAAAGTCAGAGAGGTGCGTCAATTGACGAGCGTACAACGCATTACCGCGGTAAAAGCGACGAGGGCGTACAGGACCACCTCCACGGAGGCGGTCTGGTGATCAGTAGGACTCTCCCTATCGAATATGTCGTTAGGAGATTAGAGATAGGAAACTTATAGATATTACTGCAGTCTCGCACGAAATGTTAGAAACGATTTGTAATTGGAAATTAATGTCGGACGAGGAAACGCTCTCTGACCATAAATTAATAATATGGGACGTTGAAACCAAAACAAACGCAAACGAGCAGCTAACTATATTTCCGTAATAAAAAAGCAAATTGGGAGCGATTTAAACAAAAATTTGGCGAAAGTATCCCTGTGCTCGAGAATGAGCTATTAAATCACCGAGAGGCAGGCAAAATAGAAACACTCGCAAAAAATTTAACGACACGATGGTAGACGCGTCGTCGTATTCCATGCCGCAAAGAGAACATTTAAAGACAGCGTACCTTGGTGGACCCGGGAACTAACCACCAAGCGGGCAAAAACGCGTAACCTAAGGCGCCGCTATCAACGCGCCTCGGGAGATATAAAGAGAACAACGGAGAATAGATTATAATCAAAGTTACCGCGAATATAAAATATTAATAGAAGAAACGCGAACGAATAAATTTAAAGAATTCTGCACGCGAAACTCAGAGAAAGAACCCTGGTGAACCGCATACCGCGTAATTAGAGAAAACAACAAAAATCGCGCTAAGTAATATAAAGAAAACAAATGACGAATACACGGAAGGTTTTAAAACCACGGCGGAATATTTACTAGAGAAATTTTTCCCATCGGATAATCTCGAGGGGGATGAAGAGTCGCACGATTTAGTACGTCGGGAAACTGCAGAGGCGCAAGAAACAGATGCTGATAAGGCAATCCTAGTTCACGAGAGAAGGTACCGGGGCATGATGGAATCACTTCAGACGCAGCTCTGGAGGCGTGCCTGTTAGTCCCGTGTGTCTTTGTCGGGTTGTTTAATCTTTGTTTAGAAAGGGGCGTTTTTTCGCGTTGCTGAAAAATCCAAAACGTGAAATTTATACCCAAACCTAAAAAGGCGGATGCGTCAGATCCGGGCAGCTATCGTCCAATTAGCTTGCTGCCGGTACTGGGGAAAGTTTTAAATTGCGTTATGACTACGCGTATTGAGCACCTAGTGCGAGACAGCGGCGGTTTTAATAACAGTTTGGTTTCGTGGAGGGCAAGTCGACTATCGACGCGTTAGAGTTCGTTGTCGGGGAAATAAAGCAGGCGAGAGATGCTAAAGAGTACTGCGTCGTTGTTGCTTTGGACATTTCAGAAGCATTTGATGCTGGCTGGTGGCCATTAATCGTTTAGTTAGATCGTAGGGGTTGTCCGCGAAACTTGATGTCCTTGGTCAAGAGTTATTTCTCAAGGATTGGCACAGGTTGAAATTCCGGGTGAAGTTCTGTCGCGTGAGGTAGAAAGCGGATGCCCGCAGGGTCATGTTCTGGTCCCACATTTTGGAAGATGTTGTATAAGAGCATCTTTAGGGTCAAGTTGCCCGCAGGAAACTCAATCGTTCGGTTTGCGGATGACATGCAATTGATAGATCGAGATTGTTAATGAATATGCGCACAAAACCGAACGAGGCGCTAATAAATTACACGAATGGTGTCTGGCGGTAAAATTAAAATTTAATACGTTAAGTCAGAGGCGCTTTATTTCGGCACGAAACCAGGACAGAGACCTCCTAGGCTAGAGCTAGGAGGAAGAAAATCCGTTTAAAGATTGTATTACCTACCTCGGCGTCAAGATCGACGATAAATTAAATTGGAAAGCGCACGTACAATACGTAAAAAGTAATGGCGGCGAAATATCAAATAAAATGATGGTGGCGGCTAAAATAAAGTGGGGTTTCAGGGCGAATTGCTGAGGACGGTTTATGCCGAAGCAATTGAGCCGGCGATGCTGTACGCAGCTTCTGTATGGGTTCTGTAAAGTCAGAGGTGCGTCAATTGACGAGCGTTCAACGCATAACCGCAGTAAAAGCGGCGAGGGCGTACAGTACCACCTCCACGGAGGCGGTCTTGGTGATCAGTAGACTCTCCCTATCGAATATATCGTTAGGAGATTAGAGATAAGCGATTAATAAATATAGGAAAGGGCGCGAAATTATCGCAGATCTTAATCTTGGTAATAGGAAAATTGCAAGAAAGAACGTTGTGTCTGAATTGGGGCACCCGGCTGATATTAGAGGAATCGATTTTGTCAAAGACGATGAGGACGCCATGGGTATCAGAATTTATACGGACGGTTCACGTATGGACGATGGGCAAGCAGGCGCGGCGTTTGTCGTGTATAAGTAGGAAAGGGAGGTGTTTCGGTTTCAAACCAAACTCGCAAACTAGAGCACTATTTTCCAGTGCGAATTGGTAGCCATACGAGAGGCTATCGATTACGTAATAAACCATACGGGCAGAGACGAGTATTATATAATCAGTGATAGTAAATCGGCGCTGACGGCTTTAACAAACATGAACACCTCGACAGACCTCCAAACGGACGTCACGAGGATAACGCGTACGGCGCTCGAGTTTCAACGTTTAAAGTTCTGTTGGGTCAGGTCGCACAATGGTAACGTAGGAAACGATAGGGCTGATGAATTAGCTAAAGAGGCCGCGACGGGAGACTTTCGAATATCACATTCGTCGATACCGAAGTCTTTGATTAAAAGAAAGCTGCGTGAAAGGTCAATCTGACAATGGGAAGAGAGGTGGAACAACGCTGCCACGGGCAGGTTAACCCACAAATTCATACCGAGCTTAGAAGCTAGAGGCAAAATCGAGGTAAAACTCGATCATAAAATGGTTCAGTTAATAACAGGGCACGGCGCCCTGAAAGCGTATTTACATAGGTTCGGGTTAACCAACAACGACCGCTGTGAATGCGGTGAGGACACGGAAAACGGAGAGCACGTGCTCTTCGACTGCCCGCTTGAAGCGGCAAATCGAGGATTGGCTGATACGAAATTAGCTATCGTAGGACTAGTATGGCCAAAGAGCCTGGAGGAAGTCGGGAAAGTGGCTAACCAGAAGGCGTTCTGGACAGCCTTTAGAGAGTTTGCAGGAAGGGTTGCGAGATTAAACGGTGATAATCGTTTGTAAGTCGGGAGGGGATTGTGGGAGGATTGAAAAATTATAGATTTCGACCTGGCGTGATTTGGACATGATAAGAGCATTACAACCAAAACCTGCAAAAAATGACATTTTTGGCGCCCAACGTGAGGTTAAACTTACATTGGTCTATAATTCTTATATTTTTTTTCCTTTTAAAAATCTAACTCTTCCTTTATTAATCCCCTATTTACATTTATCTAATCTTATACCTACGTCCTATTTTACTACCCTATTCATATCTATACCTATTCTTATATCCGTATCCTATTCTATTACTCTATGTATATCTATTTTAATTTTATTTTACATTTCATTCATTCATTTATTTATGTCCCTTTGTATGGGTGTTAACTAAATTTATTTCTAACTTCCCCCTTCTTATTCTTGAATCTGGGTCTTTTTAATTCATATTTCTTAATTCCCTGTTTTCTAATTATACCCTTACTATCAATCCTATATCCTAAAATTTGAACCATATCTTCGAAAAATTCGCACTTCTCTAAATTTAAACTCAAATCTGCTATATTCAGGTCTACTATGTGTTGTTCCACACTATCACTAAATATTAACACATCATCCACGTAGTGAATACAAAATTCCTCATACGGTCCCAAAATATTCTGCATCGCCTTCACTAATGCAGCCGTACTCGAGGACAAACCAAACGGGACCACCCTAAATTGATATATTCTTCCTTCTACAGAAAAACCCGTATCTTTCCTTGATTCTCGCGCTAATGAAATCAACCAAAATGAATTCTTTAAGTCTAATTTGTTATAAATTTTTATATTACCTATTCTTGCTAATATGCTTTCCATCATTGGTGGACAATTATATTGCGGTTTCGTTCGCTTATTAATTTTTCTTGCATCCAAACATAACCTGATGCTATCATCACTTTTCTTCACGACGACTAATGGATTCACAAAATATGTACGAGAGCTTTCTATGATACCTTTACGTAACATTTCTTCTATTTCTTCCTTCACTCTATCCCTATATGCTACTGGAATAGGATATATTTTAGTGTTAAACGGTTCAGTATTTACTACTTTCAACTTGTGCACATAACCCGTGGCAATTCTCGACTTCGACCCTATTAATTCTGAATGCTTTCCTAATAATATCTTTACCCTATTTCTTAAATCTTCTAGACATTTAATCTCTTTATTTTCATTACCCTTGAAACAATTTTTTTTTATTGCACGCCCCACGTTGGTTGGGCGTCAGTGCAACCTTAATTTTTTTTCTTGTCTCTTCTTGCTGGATACAAGTGAAGCTTTACTTGTTCGCGGCTAAGTCTGGGAATTACCCCAAGGGTGAGCAATGAGAAAGGGTGTGGGGATGGTCTAAACTCTACAATAAGCTAACATAAAAAGAAAAAGGGGAATTGAGCGCCACTGTATCTATATGGACGATAACACTAGAAATTCATTACTCCTATGAGAAGATACAGAAACTCATGGGATATAAGCACCATAAAAAAAACTTTCAACTTACTGAACTAATGCATCTGGAAACCTCTGGAGCATACTTACAACCCCTTCAATCTCGATGACCCTGAAAAAAAAATACACAACAAACTTTCTATTAAAAAGACACTGTTTGTGCTTTCTAATAAAAAAGCATACTAATAATTACAGGTGGATAATGTTAAGATTACCACACCAAAGATATTCGAATCAAAAATGAATACCTAGAACAAATCAGTTGTAGCATATCTGTGTTTTTTAAATTACTTCAGTATTCGACTAATTTCATTATTCAAAAAACTTATTTTCTTTAAAAAAATTTAGTAAAATTAATTGTGCATGGAATAAAAAACTTGAGTCTAAAAATGAAATTTAATATAGTTTCTCTCTTTTCGTTTTTTTTTAAATATGTTTACAAAAATGAAATAATAAAATTGGATTTTTTATAAATCTGCCTTGACATAACAAGACCTTAAGTTTAATAATATTTTATAACAAGTTTCTAATACCAAATACTCAGATCTGTTTATTGGCTTACATATGTTTCATATTGAGATTAAATTATTTCTTAAAAAAAAATTGAATCACTTGCAGCTAAATTGGACAAATAACATTTCAACTTATTCAAGTATATTGAGCTTATCAAAATTTGACATCTGTAAGGAATTTTCTAGAAAACAGGAACTGGACTTTAGAATCTCATCATTTTAACATGTGAATGTTCTGCATATCTTACAAAATTATTGTAATAGCATTTCGTAACAATAATCTTCCCCGCTGTTCTTTATGCTCAAAATTTAGTATAACTAAGCAATCCCTGATTACAATTTATGTGAGCACTCTCAAGGTCTCACAAACATAACAAAAAAAGGTTTGATACCTGTTTTTAATGAAGCCGTCATCCCTAGTTATCAAACTGCGACGCGCGTTTTCTGAAATCTGCTTACTAAATGGTTGTAACAAAACACCAAACAACAGCTGTAGTTTCTTAACAAACGAACATTGTCCCAATCTCTTTATACGTATATCTAGTTAATTCATGTGTGCTTCAAATGTATGTTACTTCATCATGCGCTAAGGAAATAAAAATATTTTATAAATTATTTGAATAATGCGGTCTTACCGTTAAGAAATACCGACTCGAACCATTTCAAGGAGCAGCGTGATCAAGCGCCTTGCCGGTGTCACAGGAATAAAATCTTCTCTGTGTCCCAAGACGACCAGCCCTCCTGCCTCTACTTCGGCACGCCTATTCTGAGGCCCCACTTATGTAAAGCCTGAGAACCCATTTCTGTCCGATGCAGTCTGAACTACATTCTCAAATACAATGGTTGACTTCGTTATTCGTACCGTACAAATACGGGACGGCGCATCTGCTTAGCGCGTCCTTGTGACCGTATTCACGCAAGCGCTATCCTAATTTTAACGAATGAAAGGGTATAAATCCGCTTGCAAGTTAGGCAACACAAACGACTAGATTCCTTTTAAATATGTTTCTTGAGTGTATATTATTGTTAAATATTTCTGGGTAAAGCATTTAGGTTAATTAAACGGTCATGATTTCTTGTTTCATTATGGGATTGTTTCTTTCAGACATAACAGTATCAAATACGAGAATTAAATACCACAGATTAAAATTGTACAGATGTGATTCTTGCAAAAATAGTGCTACAGAAAATATATTCGTTACACCATCATTATCTATTTCTTCATCAAACTGATTAATATTCACGCAGTCATCGTCTATTTCAATATTACCCTCTTCATACCATTTAATATATTTACCATTACACTCTATCTCTTTGCATTCTGCATTTATCTTTAACCTTAACTTATCTATAATATTCATCCCAAATATAACATCTATCTTTAGTCCAGGTACTACCATAAAATCATTTTCCCATTTCACATCTAAGAATTACCATTTCATTTATTCTACAAAATCTTTTATTATTCGGTGCCACCAAATTACACCTGGTTATAGGTATCGCTTTATCCCCCAGTTTCTCTCGTTTAACAAATTCTTCACCTTTAAATTAATTATTGGTAATAAGTTCTTTTCAAATCTTCTTAATTAATTTTCCGTTTCATGTTTAATAAATTCTCGCTGGTGTTCATATCCGTTAATCCGTAAAATTTTCCTTGGTTTGTCCGTACTCAAAAATCATGATTTCGCATTGAAGGTGCTGCCTGACTCGTTATCTCTGCGTATGAGTGATTCGTATTCCTTATTTGCGTGCAATTAATATTCCTCGCTTGTGTCCGTCGATCATCATTTTCCTGCCTATTTATTTCTCTATTATTATTTCCTTCATGATTCGTTCTTTCTATTTGTCGCTTTGGTATCTAACCCGTATTTCTGTTTCTCCTAAAATCATTGTTGTAAATTGTTATAGTTCCCCCTATTAAAATTTTTTCCACGATCATACTTATAATTGTTTCGTTGATAATTACTTCGAGTCTCTTTATTATTTTTTTGCGTCCTTATAAAATTTATGCGTCGATCCCTAACATTATTTTCCATTTAATTATTAGATTTCAGCTCATCATATCTTTGCAAATATTCAATAAATGTATCCCTGTCCACTATATTCTGCGTCGTAATATATCGTTTTACTTCTGCGTTGAAATACCCTGCCAAATATTTTATAATTTGTTTATCTTGTAAAGGAGGATCTAATTGTTTCGCTACAGTAAATTTTTTAATAGCATATAATTCTCGCGTCATTCCTTTTTCTGAATTGTATTTTCCCACGCTCAGGTTATTCCTAACTTTATCTTGTTAATTATCACCCCAAAATTGTCGTAGAAATTTCTGCTCAAACTGTTGAAATGTTTCTATTTCGCCTTTAACTAAGTTGTACCACATTTCAGCACTTTTTTTCAGCATTGATTTAACTAAATTTAATTTATATAATTCGCAGTTGAGCCTTGTACTAACATATTAAAATTTTTCAAAAATATTTTCGGATTTAATTTACCATCACCGTAAAATTTAGTATATTGTTCAATTAAAAGATTTGGTTAAATTAGCCTAATTGGTTCCCTATTATTAAAATTTCCTGAATTAGTTTTTAAATTATTTATTTCCCGATTTATGGTTCTGAATTTCGTTTTACAATTTTCCTCAACGTTCTGTAATTTGCTATTTAAATTCGTAATTTTATCGTTTGACTCGCTTTCATATTTTTCCTGCTTTGATTTAACTATTCCAATATGATCCCACGCACAGTCTATTTCCTCAGAAACCCTCACAATTTTCTCCTGCATTTGTGGTCTTATTTCAGCAATTGTTTGGTTGGTTTCCCTTAATCCATCACTTAGAATTTTAATTTCATTACCCAATTTTTCGCTGTTTTCCTCCATTTTCATAGTCATGGTTTTCATAGCCTCTTCGTTGCTGTCCATTTTGCTGTTCAGTGCCATTAAAATTTCCATCATCTTAGTTTCCTGTGAGGTTTTCCTTTCTTCGCTAGTACTGCTTTCCTGGATTATCACACGCTTCTGGGATCCTATTTCCATTTTCAAATTATTATATTTACACTAAACTAAATAAATCTGCCTAAATTTACTTAATGTACAAATTCCTCTTAATTTTCGGTTTCGTAATTTTTCTCAAATTAAAAACACTTTAAATGCCCCGGTTTAATTTAATTATTTTATTTTAAATCCCACGGTCGTAATTTCAAATTTATTTTGATTTAATTTGTGCCCCCACGTTGTTGCGACATATAAAAATGCTATGTAGTTTCAGGAACAATCAAGCCCCAACGTTGGGCCGTCCAATAAAAATTGATATAATAACGCCGTACTCGGTGTCAATGGACGTTTTCTATAACTCCACCTTTTTGTGTTTTCTAATCAAAATTAATTTTATCGTTATGCCACGGCTAGCTTTTATTATTCTACACAGAGTACACAACGTTACGATGATCAATTTTCTTCTTCTTCACCCCTTGATGATTACCTCTTTGTTTGAATTATAAAATGAAGTCAATTAATTCCTTATAATGAAAAGAAATATTATGTACAAGTTTTGAAAATTATTAAAATACACCCTTCAATCAATCAATATCCTAAGTCTTATTTATCCCAAAATTTATATGCTTTGCAATCAATCTAAAGTCACCAAAAACTACCCTTTTTATCAAAGAAACCTAGAACGTTCTAAACCTCTTTATAATATTACGTACTTTAACGTATGCAATGTTGTTGCTGACTTCATTACATTCAGTATTCAAATTTAAATAGAAAAAATGTCTTAAAACTAATTAGATGTGACCTGTTATATTCGTCTATTGTTGCTCTGCTTAATTGAACCCCTTGTTCTCCATAAATTACTTCGTGCTTCTTTATTGATTCTCGCAACTCAAAATTATACCAAAATCGTCGACGCTGATTTGAAATATTATATTAATCCGATTAAAACACCCCCACATTCGAATTATTATGTCTATCCACATTTTTGAAATATTATACCCTCAATTAAAATTATTTTCACCAAGATTTAAAGTATTCATGCATTTAAATGATTGTCATCACATTCAAAATTATTATCAACCAACTAGGACTAGGATTATCCATACACTTGGAGTAAAATGTTATACCATCAATTCGGATTATTATATCTATCCTCGAATTATCCATGCATTCAGAATTATTATCAACCAACTCGGAACCCTATTTTTATATTATTAGTTTAAATAAATTACTCCAAATTCTACTCACGTTAAACGGCAAAAGAAGTCTTCATATTTGTAGCACTTATTTGTCACTATATATTTTCACTATTATATTATTAAATATTAAATTACGCGTGACTTTTAATTCAGAGTGGCACAGCTTGGCCCTCCTTGAGTTTAAAACTGAGCTCTCTTATCATTGCTCCCTGTTAATATAGGCTCATCCCACTTGTATGTGGGTTGGGCTTTCAACAAGTCTGTAGATATCTTAACCAATAAGGTCTTTGTATTTGCTGCATCTTGAAGTAGATTCTGATAATATATCGGTTTCCCATATAATGTGTTTTTTTGATATTTTATTATTTGCTATCTGGACCATACGTTGTTTGTTTAGATATCGCTTTTTCCATAATTAAACCAAAATACATGATGTAACTTCAATTTTGATTTTCGTATATGTTTATTTATTTTGAAACCTGCGTTTTCTTATCAAAATGTTTATTGTTTCTACGCACTTACACAAAGCTTTGTTGAGTTTTATCTCCTATCTTCGTATTAGTAGTGAGGTAGGGCCGGTCCTACTTCAAAACGCGACAGACGTATTTTCCATGTGCAGAATACGGCTGAATCGTTTTGAATTAGGATCGGCCCTATATTTCAATGTAAAATAGTCGTGAATTCGGTTCTTAAGTTGCAAAATTACTCCATTCATGTATATCTAGAGTTATACTTTCGCCAGGTAGACCTTTATAAACGAGTGTTTATATTGGCATTATTACAACGTCTTGTACGGCAAAACCCATTTCGACATTGTATAAATCACTCAATGCATAAACGGTTTGCGATATAAATTTATCCATTTCGTACTGGCTGGGAGACTAGTCGCTTATAACTACTTAAATAAAACTGAAATCAAACAACTACGTCGTCGTATTTATAAAAGTTGCACCAAAACTACGCATGCGTAATTCACTCTTTAGCTGTGTTACACGATGACCTTATCAAGCAAATATTTTAGGAATTTCCATACACGTATTGACAGGAAAAGAATTCGCTGGAAAATTCTAGAATTGGATGAGTCATAGTACAAAATCTAATTCTTGTCTTTTCTGGAACATTCTAGAACTTGATTACTCATACATAACGGGCTTCCCTCTCCTAATGGACTCGCCCGCGAGTACTAAAACTATGCATGCGTGATGAAATCTTTAACCTTGTCTTACGATGACCTCACCTCGCAAATTGTTAGTAGTACTCCTGTTTCTTACGTTATCGTTTCGATATTATTAACGCATATGAGTGCATTAATCAAGTGCAATATATGCGATAAAACCTATTCCTGTTAGGATACCCTTAAACGACATCAAAGGGAACTACATGGTGCGATGGAACCGTCTACATCGGGGTTCAAACGTTCTGCTCCATCAGCTTCCGCGGAACCCGTTCCCAAGCTACCACGTGTTGTTCACCAGGATACAACAGGCGATGTGTGCTCCGTAGAAAATGATAAAGCTGGGTTTGCTAAATATTTAACTGGCAACGCAGTCAAAACCACCTCAACATCAGGCATTTTTGTTTGTGATGTATGCAATACTTCCTTTGCTAGCAAAGATATTCTCAAGCGTCATCGGGATACTATACATTGCAAAATAACTGGTCTTAAGTGTAGTATTTACTATGCCAGCTTTGCAAGGAGAGACTCATTGAAGCACCATCAGGAAAAGTTTCATGGCCCGTCAAGATCAACCGCATCGATAATACCTGTATTAGAACCAAGAGTTGACCAAGAAGAGATATATACCACTGTTTCTCCATTTGTTAAACCACCCCAAACCGTTAATAAATCTAGACGATGTTCTGTATGTTATGTAGACATACCGAAAATCGTGTACGCAGCCCATTTGCGATCCAACAATCACAAAGCTGCAGCTGCTCGTATTACGGAACAAGATACTGCTGCGGAAATCATTGCTTCTGCTTTTTGCAAACGCATAATTACACTACGCATCAAGAATAATAACAAAGTTTCTGGTATTGTAGAATTCTTGAAATCAGTAAAAGACATATTCCTAAAAAGAGTTACAGATCAGCTACAAATACATAGAACTATTAAAATTAATTTAGAACTTTTTGGTTACTACCTAAAAATGACGGATTTAGAGAATAAACGCGATATAAAATCGTTTAATACGAATAATCAAGTGGCTACTCAATCAACAAATTTGGACATAATGTATGACAATTTTTGTAAAATAATTATTGCAAAAACCGACGAATTTCAAAAACGAGATAGTGGGTGGGCTTTAGCTAAAGTTCTATATTTAGAAGTAAACATTAATAAATATACTTCTTTCCGCGGTTCGTCTTATATACAACTTCCAAAATGGGTAGTAAATAAAAAACTGTAATTTACATACATAACACCGATAATGCTTGCTTTGCATGGGCTATAGTAGCGCGTTGCATCCATTATCTCATGGTAAACATCTTTATCGATCGTCATCATACTACAGCACTGTTTTGAACTTTAACGGCATAGATTTCCTCATAAAGATTGCTGATATTAATAAATTTGAAGAGCTAAATGATGTAAGTATAAATGTTTTTGGAATAGAAGACAAATCAATAGTTGGCCCCTACATTTTACTCAAAGAAAAGAGAACGCCATATTAACCTGTTATATCTTCAAGATGGAAGTAAATCTCATTACTGTTTAATTTTGGACCTGTTTAGTAATATATGCAGATTTTGAGTCAGCGCTTAAACCAATTAGTTATCTCAAAACCAGAAACTACAACCTCATGGTTTCCCATGATGCTCAGATGCACGATCCTTACAGTTTTGCATACTTCATTAAATGTTCATATGACAATAAACTGAATAAATTTGAATACTGCTAAGGTTGTCATGATAAATTTGAACTATACAGAGGGCGAAATGCTGCTAAGGTTGTCATGGAAAGGGTAAAGAAGATGCACGCAGACTTGGAAAAATTTTGGTTACAAACACTTCCATGATACCCTCAGATACTTTGGATAAGATATTGTTTTATGATGCTACTGAATGCGGAATTTGTAACAAACCTCTTGGTACTGAAAGAGTACGTGATCATTGTCATTTGACTGGGAGGTTTAGATTTGCGGTTCATGCAGAATGTAATATTAAATATAAGGTAGCAAAATTCATTCCTGTTGTTCTTCATAATTTCAGCGGTTATGATTCGCATTTTATTGTTAGAGAGCTTGATTGCGATACTGAAAGCGTTTCGGTTGTTCCCAATAATAAGGAAAAATTTATTTCATTTACGAAATTTGTTAAGTTGACTGAAGAGAGTACTAATACGGAAGATAATAATGAAGATGAAAATAAGTCTCATATCTAACTTAGATTTATAGATTCGTTGAGATTTATGTCCGCTAGTTTAGAGAAATTAGCCAAAAACTTAAAAAAAGTACAGTTTATAGAAACAAAAAAATTATTGCCTGAAGATAAGTTTGAGATGGTCACAAAAAAGGCGTTTTTCCATACGATTATGTAACGGATCTATCAAATATGAATCAAAGATCTTTACCGGGTAAAGAAGCCGTTTATAATAAACTAACTGCAACTGATATTTCAGCAGCCGACTACAATCATGCCCGAATGATATGGGAAAAGTTTAATATAGAAACGCTTGGAGAGTACAGCGATCTGTACCTAAAGACAGATGTGCTCCTCCTTACTGATATATTTGAGAACTTTAGGAATGAATGTTTAAAGAGCTACAATTTAGACCCAGCTCACTACCTTACCGCACCATCGCTTTCCTTTGATGCAATGCTAAAGTATACAAAAATCAAATTAGAATTACTAACAAATGTGAGCATGCATCACTTTATAAGACGCGGTATACGAGGTGGATTTACTCAATGCAGTGCACGCTATTCTAGGGCCAATAATAAGTACATGTCGACCTATGACTCTTCATCACCTCCTGTTTATTTAACGTACTTGAACTCGAATAACCTTTACGGGTGGGTTATGTCCCAATTCCTTCCAAAGGGTGGTTTCAAATGGGTTAATGACGAAAAAATGCAATGGTTGCAAAAACAAATAATGGAAATACCTGCGAATTTGGATAAAGGATACATCTTAGAGGTAGATTTAAAATATCCAACAACCCTTTAGGATGCCCATAACGAGCTTCCATTTTGCCCCCACAATGTGGTACCTCCTTACCGCAACTCTAGAACTCCAAAACTTATCGCTAATCTTCAAGATAAAGAAAAATACATCATCCACTACAAGAGTTTGCAACAGGCTATTCGTAATGGGTTCATTCTAAAGACCGTTCACCGCGCGATTAAATTTGATCAATCCCCTTAGTTAAAAGATTACATAGAATTAAAAACAAAACTCCGTACAGAAGCTCGTAATGCATTTGATAAAGATTTCTATAAATTAATGCAATATTCGGAAAGACAATGGAAAACGTTGATAAACGGGTGAACATTAAGATAGTTAGCAGGTGGGAACGAGAAGGTAAAAAATTATGCGCTAGTGATTTAATTTCACGAACAAATTACCACAGCTCTATAGTGCTTGCGAAGAATTTAGCAATCGTTCAAATGAATAAAGTTAAAGTATTGTACAATAAGCCGATCTACGTGAGATTAGCTGTATTGGACAATTGGCGGCTCCGTGGCGTAGTGGTATGTGTGTGACTACTACGCCCAAGGTCCCGGGTTCGAATCCCGACACGGTCCGCTTGAAAAATGTTAGGCGAGCATTTTTCACAAAAATACACCCTCGTTCGGATGAGAGGTAAAATGGAGGTCCCGTGTGTGAGTGTTGTCACGCACGTTAAAGATCCCTACCTTGCTTGGAACAGCAAGGGTTCGGCAAAATTCAAAATTTTCCAGGTAAAAAAAAAACTCGCTTCCTGGCCAATGTAGTACCTTCGGGTGGAGCATTGGAAAATCAAATGTAATGTATTGGACAATTCGAAATCAAATCAGGGGAAAATGCGTTCTACGTAATAAGCGCGTATCTCCCGCCGGTCGATTCCTGGCGGGAAAATCCCCACACCGAAGACTTGATAATTCAAGTAGATAATATTATTCGTAAAATCGGCAGAAATAAAAATCTAATCATCGGGGAGATTTTAATGCCAAGTCGCCACTATGGGGCAGCCTTATCGAAGACGATAGAGGCTCGCAGGTTGCTGATCTTTTACGGAATGGGACCTTAGTGTGATAAACACTAATGATTCACCTACGTTTGAGGGGCATAGAGGCAGCAGTTTTATAGATATTACTGCAGTCTCGCACGAAATGTTAGAAACGATTTGTAATTGGAAATTAAGGTCGGACGAGGAAACGCTCTCTGACCATAAATTAATAACATGGGACGTTGAAACCAAAACAAGCGCAAACGAGCAGCTAACTATATTTCCGAGCTTCTGTAATAAAAAGCAAATTGGGAGCGATTTAAACAAAAATTTGGCGAAAGTATTCCTGTGCTGAAAATGAGCTATTTAACTGCCGAGAGGCAGACGAAGTAGAAACACTCGCGAAAAAAAACGACGCGGTGGTAGACGCGTCGTCATATTCCATGCCGCAAAGAGAACATTTAAAGACAGCGTACCTTGGTGGGCCGGGAACTAACCACCAAGCGGGCAGAAACGCGTAACCTAAGGCGCCGCTATCAACGCGCCTCGGGAAATATAAGAGAACAACGGAGAATAGAATATAATCAAAGTTACCGCGAATATAAAATATTAATAGAAGAAACGCGAACGAATAAATTTAAAGAATTCTGCACGCGAAACTCAGAGAAAGAACCCTGGGGAAACCGCATACCGCGTAATTAGAAGAAAACAACAAAAATCGCGCTCAGTAATATAAAGAAAACAAATGGCGAATACACGGAAGGTTTTAAAACCACAGCGGAATATTTACTAGAGAAATTCTTCCCATCGGATAATCTCGAGGGGATGAAGAGGTCGCACGATTTAGTACGTCGGGAAGCTGCAGAGGCGCAAGGAACAGGTGCTGATAAGGCAATCCTAGTTCACGAGGTCGTCAGGGCTCTTAGAGGATGAACCCTAAGAAGGTACCGGGGCATGATGGAATCACTTCAGACGCAGCTCTGGAGGCGTGCCTGTTAGCCCCGTGTGTCTTGTCGGGTTGTTTAATCTTTGTTTAGAAAGGGCGTTTTCCGCGTTGCTGGAAAATCCAGAACGTGAAATTTATACCCAAACCTAAAAAGGCGGATGCGTCAGATCCGGGCAGCTATCGTCCAATTAGCTTGCTACCGGTGCTGGGGAAAGTTTTAGATCGCGTTATGACTACACGTGTTGAGCACCTTGTGCGAGACAGCGGCGGTTTTAATAACCGACAGTATGGTTTCGTGGAGGGCAAGTCGACTATCGACGCGTTAGAGTTCGTTGTCGGGGAAATTAAAGCAGGCGAGAGATGCTAAAGAGTACTGTCGTTGTTGCTTTGGACATTTCTGGAAGCATTTGATGCTGCCTGGTAGCCATTAATCGTTTGCGAGTTAGATCGTAGGGGTTGTCCGCGAAACTTGATGTCTTTGGTCAAGAGTTATTTCTCGGGCGATTGGCACAGGTTGAAATTCTGGGTAAAGTTCTGTCGCGTGAGTGGAAAGGGATGCTCGCAGGGGTCATGTTCTGGTCCCACATTTTGGAAGTTGTTGTATGAGAGATCTTTAGGGTCAAGTTGCCCGCAGGATGCTCAATCGTTGAGTTTGCGGATGACACGCTTTTAATTGTAAGATCGAGATTGTTAATGGATATGCGCACAAAACCGAACGAGGCGCTTAATAAATTACACGAATGGTCGCAGGCGGTAAAATTAAAATTTAACACGGCGAAGTCAGAGGCGCTTTATTTCGGCACGAAACCAGGACTGAGACCTCCTAGGCTAAAGCTAAAGGGAAGGAAAATCCGTTTAAAGATAGTATTACCTACCTCGGCGTCAAGATCGACAATAAATTAAATTGGAAAGCGCACGTACAATACGTTAAAAGGGCGGCGAAATATCAAATAAAATGATGGCGGCGGCTAAAATAAAGTGGGGTTTCAGGGCGAATCGCTGAGGACGGTTTATACCGGAGCAATTGAGCCGGCAATGCTGTACGCAGCTTCTGTATGGGTTCTGTAAAGTCAGAGAGGTGCGTCAATTGACGAGCGTACAACGCATTACCGCGGTAAAAGCGACGAGGGCGTACAGGACCACCTCCACGGAGGCGGTCTGGTGATCAGTAGGACTCTCCCTATCGAATATGTCGTTAGGAGATTAGAGATAGGAAACTTATAGATATTACTGCAGTCTCGCACGAAATGTTAGAAACGATTTGTAATTGGAAATTAATGTCGGACGAGGAAACGCTCTCTGACCATAAATTAATAATATGGGACGTTGAAACCAAAACAAACGCAAACGAGCAGCTAACTATATTTCCGTAATAAAAAAGCAAATTGGGAGCGATTTAAACAAAAATTTGGCGAAAGTATCCCTGTGCTCGAGAATGAGCTATTAAATCACCGAGAGGCAGGCAAAATAGAAACACTCGCAAAAAATTTAACGACACGATGGTAGACGCGTCGTCGTATTCCATGCCGCAAAGAGAACATTTAAAGACAGCGTACCTTGGTGGACCCGGGAACTAACCACCAAGCGGGCAAAAACGCGTAACCTAAGGCGCCGCTATCAACGCGCCTCGGGAGATATAAAGAGAACAACGGAGAATAGATTATAATCAAAGTTACCGCGAATATAAAATATTAATAGAAGAAACGCGAACGAATAAATTTAAAGAATTCTGCACGCGAAACTCAGAGAAAGAACCCTGGTGAACCGCATACCGCGTAATTAGAGAAAACAACAAAAATCGCGCTAAGTAATATAAAGAAAACAAATGACGAATACACGGAAGGTTTTAAAACCACGGCGGAATATTTACTAGAGAAATTCTTCCCATCGGATAATCTCGAGGGGGATGAAGAGTCGCACGATTTAGTACGTCGGGAAACTGCAGAGGCGCAAGGAACAGATGCTGATAAGGCAATCCTAGTTCACGAGAGAAGGTACCGGGACATGATGGAATCACTTCAGACGCAGCTCTGGAGGCGTGCCTGTTAGTCCCGTGTGTCTTTGTCGGGTTGTTTAATCTTTGTTTAGAAAGGGGCGTTTTTCCGCGTTGCTGAAAAATCCAGAACGTGAAATTTATACCCAAACCTAAAAAGGCGGATGCGTCAGATCCGGGCAGCTATCGTCCAATTAGCTTGCTGCCGGTGCTGGGGAAAGTTTTAAATTGCGTTATGACTACGCGTATTGAGCACCTAGTGCGAGACAGCGGCGGTTTTAATAACAGTTTGGTTTCGTGGAGGGCAAGTCGACTATCGACGCGTTAGAGTTCGTTGTCGGGGAAATAAAGCAGGCGAGAGATGCTAAAGAGTACTGCGTCGTTGTTGCTTTGGACATTTCAGAAGCATTTGATGCTGGCTGGTGGCCATTAATCGTTTAGTTAGATCGTAGGGGTTGTCCGCGAAACTTGATGTCCTTGGTCAAGAGTTATTTCTCAAGGATTGGCACAGGTTGAAATTCCGGGTGAAGTTCTGTCGCGTGAGGTAGAAAGCGGATGCCCGCAGGGTCATGTTCTGGTCCCACATTTTGGAAGATGTTGTATAAGAGCATCTTTAGGGTCAAGTTGCCCGCAGGAAACTCAATCGTTCGGTTTGCGGATGACATGCAATTGATAGATCGAGATTGTTAATGAATATGCGCACAAAACCGAACGAGGCGCTAATAAATTACACGAATGGTGTCTGGCGGTAAAATTAAAATTTAATACGTTAAGTCAGAGGCGCTTTATTTCGGCACGAAACCAGGACAGAGACCTCCTAGGCTAGAGCTAGGAGGAAGAAAATCCGTTTAAAGATTGTATTACCTACCTCGGCGTCAAGATCGACGATAAATTAAATTGGAAAGCGCACGTACAATACGTAAAAAGTAATGGCGGCGAAATATCAAATAAAATGATGGTGGCGGCTAAAATAAAGTGGGGTTTCAGGGCGAATTGCTGAGGACGGTTTATGCCGAAGCAATTGAGCCGGCGATGCTGTACGCAGCTTCTGTATGGGTTCTGTAAAGTCAGAGGTGCGTCAATTGACGAGCGTTCAACGCATAACCGCAGTAAAAGCGGCGAGGGCGTACAGTACCACCTCCACGGAGGCGGTCTTGGTGATCAGTAGACTCTCCCTATCGAATATATCGTTAGGAGATTAGAGATAAGCGATTAATAAATATAGGAAAGGGCGCGAAATTATCGCAGATCTTAATCTTGGTAATAGGAAAATTGCAAGAAAGAACGTTGTGTCTGAATTGGGGCACCCGGCTGATATTAGAGGAATCGATTTTGTCAAAGACGATGAGGACGCCATGGGTATCAGAATTTATACGGACGGTTCACGTATGGACGATGGGCAAGCAGGCGCGGCGTTTGTCGTGTATAAGTAGGAAAGGAGGTGTTTCGGTTTCAAACCAAACTCGCAAACTAGAGCACTATTTTCCAGTGCGAATTGGTAGCCATACGAGAGGCTATCGATTACGTAATAAACCATACGGGCAGAGACGAGTATTATATAATCAGTGATAGTAAATCGGCGCTGACGGCTTTAACAAACATGAACACCTCGACAGACCTCCAAACGGACGTCACGAGGATAACGCGTACGGCGCTCGAGTTTCAACGTTTAAAGTTCTGTTGGGTCAGGTCGCACAATGGTAACGTAGGAAACGATAGGGCTGATGAATTAGCTAAAGAGGCCGCGACGGGAGACTTTCGAATATCACATTCGTCGATACCGAAGTCTTTGATTAAGAAAGCTGCGTGAAAGGTCAATCTGACAATGGGAAGAGAGGTGGAACAACGCTGCCACGGGCAGGTTAACCCACAAATTCATACCGAGCTTAGAAGCTAGAGGCAAAATCGAGGTAAAACTCGATCATAAAATGGTTCAGTTAATAACAGGGCACGGCGCCCTGAAAGCGTATTTACATAGGTTCGGGTTAACCAACAACGACCGCTGTGAATGCGGTGAGGACGCGGAAAACGGAGAGCACGTGCTCTTCGACTGCCCGCTTGAAGCGGCAAATCGAGGATTGGCTGATACGAAATTAGCTATCGTAGGACTAGTATGGCCAAAGAGCCTGGAGGAAGTCGGGAAAGTGGCTAACCAGAAGGCGTTCTGGACAGCCTTTAGAGAGTTTGCAGGAAGGGTTGCGAGATTAAACGGTGATAATCGTTTGTAAGTCGGGAGGGGATTGTGGGAGGATTGAAAAATTATAGATTTCGACCTGGCGTGATTTGGACATGATAAGAGCATTACAACCAAAACCTGCAAAAAATGACATTTTTGGCGCCCAACGTGAGGTTAAACTTACATTGGTCTATAATTCTTATATTTTTTTTCCTTTTAAAAATCTAACTCTTCCTTTATTAATCCCCTATTTACATTTATCTAATCTTATACCTACGTCCTATTTTACTACCCTATTCATATCTATACCTATTCTTATATCCGTATCCTATTCTATTACTCTATGTATATCTATTTTAATTTTATTTTACATTTCATTCATTCATTTATTTATGTCCCTTTGTATGGGTGTTAACTAAATTTATTTCTAACTTCCCCCTTCTTATTCTTGAATCTGGGTCTTTTTAATTCATATTTCTTAATTCCCTGTTTTCTAATTATACCCTTACTATCAATCCTATATCCTAAAATTTGAACCATATCTTCGAAAAATTCGCACTTCTCTAAATTTAAACTCAAATCTGCTATATTCAGGTCTACTATGTGTTGTTCCACACTATCACTAAATATTAACACATCATCCACGTAGTGAATACAAAATTCCTCATACGGTCCCAAAATATTCTGCATCGCCTTCACTAATGCAGCCGTACTCGAGGACAAACCAAACGGGACCACCCTAAATTGATATATTCTTCCTTCTACAGAAAAACCCGTATCTTTCCTTGATTCTCGCGCTAATGAAATCAACCAAAATGAATTCTTTAAGTCTAATTTGTTATAAATTTTTATATTACCTATTCTTGCTAATATGCTTTCCATCATTGGTGGACAATTATATTGCGGTTTCGTTCGCTTATTAATTTTTCTTGCATCCAAACATAACCTGATGCTATCATCACTTTTCTTCACGACGACTAATGGATTCACAAAATGTGTACGAGAGCTTTCTATGATATCTTTACGTAACATTTTTTCTATTTCTTCCTTCACTCTATCTCTATATGCTACTGGAATAGGATATATTTTAGTGTTAAACGGTTCAGTATTTACTACTTTCAACTTGTGCACATAACCCGTGGCAATTCTCGACTTCGACCCTATTAATTCTGAATGCTTTCCTAATAATATCTTTACCCTATTTCTTAAATCTTCTAGACATTTAATCTCTTCATTTTCATTACCCTTGAAACAATTATTTTTTTTATTGCACGCCCCACGTTGGTTGGGCGTCAGTGCAACCTTTATTTTTTTCTTGTCTCCTCTCGCTAGATACAAGTGAAGCTTTACTTGTTCGCGGCTGTCTGGGAATTACCCCAAGGGTGAGCAATGAGAAAGGGTGTGGGGATGGTCTAAACTCTACAATAAGCTAACATAAAAAGAAAAAGGGGAATTGAGCGCCACTGTATCTATATGGACGATAACACTAGAAATTCATTACTCCTATGAGAAGATACAGAAACTCATGGGATATAAGCACCATAAAAAAAACTTTCAACTTACTGAACTAATGCATCTGGAAACCTCTGGAGCATACTTACAACCCCTTCAATCTCGATGACCCTGAAAAAAAAATACACAACAAACTTTCTATTAAAAAGACACTGTTTGTGCTTTCTAATAAAAAAGCATACTAATAATTACAGGTGGATAATGTTAAGATTACCACACCAAAGATATTTGAATCAAAAATGAATACCTAGAACAAATCAGTTGTAGCATATCTGTGTTTTTTAAATTACTTCAGTATTCGACTAATTTCATTATTCAAAAAACTTATTTTCTTTAAAAAAATTTAGTAAAATTAATTGTGCATGGAATAAAAAACTTGAGTCTAAAAATGAAATTTAATATAGTTTCTCTCTTTTCGTTTTTTTTTTAAATATGTTTACAAAAATGAAATCATAAAATTGGATTCTTTATAAATCTGCCTTGACATAACAAGACCTTAAGTTTAATAATATTTTGTAACAAGTTTCTAATACCAAATACTCAGATCTGTTTATTGGCTTACATATGTTTCATATTGAGATTAAATTATTTCTTAAAAAAAATTGAATCACTTGCAGCTAAATTGGACAAATAACATTTCAACTTATTCAAGTATATTGAGCTTATCAAAATTTGACATCTGTAAGGAATTTTCTAGAAAACAAGAAATGGACTTTAGAATCTCATCATTTTAACATGTGAATGTTCTGCATTATCTTACAAAATTATTGTAATAGCATTTCGTAACAATAATCTTCCACGCTGTTCTTTATGCTCAAAATTTAGTATAACTAAGCAATCCCTGATTACAATTTATGTGAGCATTCTCAAGGTCTCACAAACATAACAAAAAAAGGTTTGATACCTGTTTTTAATGAAGCCGTCATCCCTAGTTATCAAACTGCGACGCGCGTTTTCTGAAATCTGCTTACTAAATGGTTGTAACAAAACACCAAACAACAGCTGTAGTTTCTTAACAAACGAACATTGTCCCAATCTCTTTATACGTATATCTAGTTAATTCATGTGTGCTTCAAATGTATGTTACTTCATCATGCGCTAAGGAAATAAAAATATTTTATTAATTATTTGAATAATGCGGTCTTACCGTTAACAAATACCGACTCGAACCATTTCAAGGAGCAGCGTGATCAAGCGCCTTGCCGGTGTCACAGGAATAAAATCTTCTCTGTGTCCCAAGACGACCAGCCCTCCTGCCTCTACTTCGGCACGCCTATTCTGAGGCCCCACTTATGTAAAGCCTGAGAACCCATTTCTGTCCGATGCAGTCTGAACTACATTCTCAAATACAATGGTTGACTTCGTTATTCGTACCGTACAAATACGGGACGGCGCATCTGCTTAGCGCGTCCTTGTGACCGTATTCACGCAAGCGCTATCTTAATTTTAACGAATAAAAGGGTATAATCCGCTTGCAAGTTAGGCAACACAAACGACTAGATCCCTTTTAAATATGTTTCTTGAGTGTATATTATTGTTAAATATTTCTGGGTAAAGCATTTAGGTTAATTAAACGGTCATGATTTCCTGTTTCATTATGGGATTGTTTCTTTCAGACATAACAGTATCAAATACGAGAATTAAATACCACAGATTAAAATTGTACAGATGTGATTCTTGCAAAAATAGTGCTACAGAAAATATATTCGTTACACCATCATTATCTATTTCTTCACCAAACTGATTAATATTCACGAGTCATCGTCTATTTCAATATTACCCTCTTCATACCATTTAATATATTTACCATTACACTCTATCTCTTTGCATTCTGCATTTATCTTTAACCCCAACTTATCTATAATATTCATCCCAAATATAACATCTATCTTTAGTCCAGGTACTACCATAAAATCATTTTCCCATTTCACATCTCAGAATTACCATTTCATTTATTCTACAAAATCTTTTACTATTTGGTGCCACCAAATTACACCTGGTTATAGGTATCGCTTTATCCCCCAGTTTCTCTCGTTTAACAAATTCTTTACCTTTAAATTAATTATTGGTAATAAGTTCTTTTCAAATCTTCTTAATTAATTTTCCGTTTCATGTTTAATAAATTCTCGCTGGTGTTCATATCCGTTAATCCGTAAAATTTTCCTTGGTTTGTCCGTACTCAAAAATCCTGATTTCGCATTGAAGGTGCTGCCTGACTCGTTATCTCTGCGTATGAGTGATTCGTATTCCTTATTTGCGTGCAATTAATATTCCTCGCTTGTGTCCGTCGATCATCATTTTCCTGCCTATTTATTTCTCTATTATTATTTCCTTCATGATTCGTTCTTTCTATTTGTCGCTTTGATATCTAACCCGTATTTCTGTTTCTTCTAAAATCATTGTTATAAATTGTTATAGTTCCCCCTATTAAATTTTTTTCCACGATCATAATTATAATTGTTTCGTTGATAATTACTTCGAGTCTCTTTATTATTTCTTTGCGTCCTTATAAAATTTATGCGTCGATCCCTAACATTATTTTCCATTTAATTATTAGATTTCAGCTCATCATATCTTTGCAAATATTCAATAAATGTATCCCTGTCCACTATATTCTGCGTCGTAATATATCGTTTTACTTCTGCGTTGAAATACCCTGCCAAATATTTTATAATTTGTTTATCTTGTAAAGGAGGATCTAATTGTTTCGCTACAGTAAATTTTTTAATAGCATATAATTCTCGCGTCATTCCTTTTTCTGAATTGTATTTTCCCACGCTCAGGTTATTCCTAACTTTATCTTGTTAATTATCACCCCAAAATTGTCGTAGAAATTTCTGCTCAAACTGTTGAAATGTTTCTATTTCGCCTTTAACTAAGTTGTACCACATTTCAGCACTTTTTTTCAGCATTGATTTAACTAAATTTAATTTATATAATTCGCAGTTGAGCCTTGTACTAACATATTAAAATTTTTCAAAAATATTTTCGGATTTAATTTACCATCACCGTAAAATTTAGTATATTGTTCAATTAAAAGATTTGGTTAAATTAGCCTAATTGGTTCCCTATTATTAAAATTTCCTGAATTAGTTTTTAAATTATTTATTTCCCGATTTATGGTTCTGAATTTCGTTTTACAATTTTCCTCAACGTTCTGTAATTTGCTATTTAAATTCGTAATTTTATCGTTTGACTCGCTTTCATATTTTTCCTGCTTTGATTTAACTATTCCAATATGATCCCACGCACAGTCTATTTCCTCAGAAACCCTCACAATTTTCTCCTGCATTTGTGGTCTTATTTCAGCAATTGTTTGGTTGGTTTCCCTTAATCCATCACTTAGAATTTTAATTTCATTACCCAATTTTTCGCTGTTTTCCTCCATTTTCATAGTCATGGTTTTCATAGCCTCTTCGTTGCTGTCCATTTTGCTGTTCAGTGCCATTAAAATTTCCATCATCTTAGTTTCCTGTGAGGTTTTCCTTTCTTCGCTAGTACTGCTTTCCTGGATTATCACACGCTTCTGGGATCCTATTTCCATTTTCAAATTATTATATTTACACTAAACTAAATAAATCTGCCTAAATTTACTTAATGTACAAATTCCTCTTAATTTTCGGTTTCGTAATTTTTCTCAAATTAAAAACACTTTAAATGCCCCGGTTTAATTTAATTATTTTATTTTAAATCCCACGGTCGTAATTTCAAATTTATTTTGATTTAATTTGTGCCCCCACGTTGTTGCGACATATAAAAATGCTATGTAGTTTCAGGAACAATCAAGCCCCAACGTTGGGCCGTCCAATAAAAATTGATATAATAACGCCGTACTCGGTGTCAATGGACGTTTTCTATAACTCCACCTTTTTGTGTTTTCTAATCAAAATTAATTTTATCGTTATGCCACGGCTAGCTTTTATATTCTACACAGAGTACACAACGTTACGATGATCAATTTTCTTCTTCTTCACCCCTTGATGATTACCTCTTTGTTTGAATTATAAAATGAAGTCAATTAATTTCTTATAATGAAAAGAAATATTATGTATGTACAAGTTTTGAAAATTATTAAAATACACCCTTCAATCAATCAATATCCTAAGTCTTATTTATCCCAAAATTTATATGCTTTGCAATCAATCTAAAGTCACCAAAAACTACCCTTTTTATCAAAAAAACCTAGAACGTTCTAAACCTCTTTATAATATTACGTACTTTAACGTATGCAATGTTGTTGCTGACTTCGTTACATTCAGTATTCAAATTTAAATAGAAAAAATGTCTTAAAACTAATTAGATGTGACCTGTTATATTCGTCTATTGTTGCTCTGCTTAATTGAACCCCTTGTTCTCCATAAATTACTTCGTGCTTCTTTATTGATTCTCGCAACTCAAAAATATACTAAAATCGTCGACGCTGATTTGAAATATTATATTAATCCGTTTAAAACACCCCCACATTCGAATTATTATGTCTATCCACATTTTTGAAATATTATACCCTCAATTAAAATTATTTTCACCAAGATTTAAAGTATTCATGCATTTAAATGATTGTCATCACATTCAAAATTATTATCAACCAACTAGGACTAGGATTATCCATACACTCGGAGTAAAATGTTATACCATCAATTCGGATTATTATATCTATCCTCGAATTATCCATGCATTCAGAATTATTATCAACCAACTCGGAACCCTATTTTTATATTATTAGTTTAAATAAATTACTCCAAATTCTACTCACGTTAAACGGCAAAAGAAGTCTTCATATTTGTAGCACTTATTTGTCACTATATATTTTCACTATTATATTATTAAATATTAAATTACGCGTGACTTTTAATTCAGAGTGGCACAGCTTGGCCCTCCTTGAGTTTAAAACTGAGCTCTCTTATCATTGCTCCCTGTTAATATAGACTCATCCCACTTGTATGTGGGTTGGGCTTTTAACAAGTCTGTAGATATCTTAACCAATAAGGTCTTTGTATTTGCTGCATCTTGAAGTAGATTCTGATAATATATCGGTTTCCCATATAATGTGTTTTTTTGATATCTTATTATTCGCTATCTGGACCATACGTTGTTTGTTTAGATATCGCTTTTTCCATAATTAAACCAAAATACATGATGTAACTTCAATTTTGATTTTCGTATATGTTTATTTATTTTGAAACCTGAGTTTTCTTATCAAAATGTTTATTGTTTCTACGCACTTACACAAAGCTTTGTTAAGTTTTATCTCCTATCTTCGTATTAGTAGTGAGGTAGGGCCGGTCCTACTTCAAAACGCGACAGACGTATTTTCCATGTGCAGAATACGGCTGAATCGTTTTGAATTAGGATCGGCCCTATATGATTTCAATGTAAAATAGTCGTGAAAACATTTCAATGTAAAATAGTTGTGAAAACATGAATTCTTCTATACTTTCAATGTAAAATGCTTGTGGGCACGTTTTGAATTAGGATCGGCTTTATATTACTTTCAATGAAACACACACGTATGTTGAAAAGTGCAGAGAAGAATGTGTGTAGCTGTTTTGAATTCGGTTTTCTATCGAGAAGTTAGACGTGCACCGTTTTGAATTAGGATCGGCGTTATATACTTTTAATGTAAAATGTGAAAACCTGAATTCTTTTCAAATGTAAAATACTTGTGGGCACGTTTTGAATTAGGATCGGCTTTATATTACTTTCAATGTAACACACGTATGTTGAAAAATGTAAGTGCAGAGAAAATGTGTGTAGCTGTTTTGAATTTGGTTTTCTAGTTAGAAGTTATAAAGTATGACAGATGCAAAAAAAATATCGCATTCAAGTCAATTGTGTTTAACACGTGCACCGTTTTGAATTAGGATCGGCGTTATATACTTTTAATGTAAAATGTGAAAACCTGAATTCTTTTCAAATGTAAAATACTTGTAGGCACGTTTTGAATTAGGATCGGCTTTATATTACTTTCAATGGAACACACGTATATTGAAAAATGTAAGTGCAGAGAAAATGTGTGTAGATGTTTTGAATTTGGTTTTCTAGCTAGAAGTTATAAAGTATGACAGATGCAAAATATTGCATTCAAGTCAATTGTGTTTAATTAAAGTGGATTCTGATTTATGTTTAGAGGCTGCAAATACACATGGGCCGGTTTCAATTCAAAATGTGTTCACTCTTGTGATAGGTTGAAAAGTGGGTTGGCAAAGTACGCAGATGGTGGTAATCTGCTATATAAGGAGATTGCTCTAATATTAATTTAATTAGTCGAAGTTTACTGCATATATTTACATACAAACATGTATATAATCGATATTCAGGGATTTAAATACAAGAAAAACGAGTTTGTGTGCAAAGAAATTGCGGTTTTGGACTTGTTGTTAGGTGATGTTTGGCATCAAATTTTAAACTGCCAATGCAGTCTAGTTGTTTGAGTCAAGATCATATAAAACATAATGACTGGGTGACAAGGAATATTCATGGTCTTTCTTGGGATGAATCTTCAACGGCTGGAATGGTGTCAACATATATAGCGCTTTATTTGAAGCAAATTATCCGACCCGGTGAAGAAGTATTTGTGAAGGGTCTAGAAAAGAAGAAATTGATTGAAACATATATAATGCAAAACTTTGTAACTGATATGCTTGCACTAGGTTGTCCTAAGCTATCGAAGTTAAAAATCAACAATCGTTTAAAATATAACATCCATTGTTGTAAACACAGCAATAACAATCTGCAATGTGCAAAACAAAATACCTTTTTATTAAAAGAATGGCTTGATAATAATAAAAACAATAGAAAGATTTTGTTTGTATTATTTATTTTAATATAATTTTACAATGTTAGCCTTACAAAATTCCTTTATAATAATAAAAACAATAGAAAGATTTGTTTGTATTATTTATTTTAATATAATTTTACAATGTTAGCCTTATTAACTATTATTATAACAACTTCTAGCAAACATTATTTTTATCGATCCAGCTATTGTGTACGTTAGAGAAGCCTAACCATTTTACAAATACTTTATTTCCACTCTTTCTTAGAACTTTTCTACCAGGTAAATTCCTGGATGTTTAACCTTTGCAACTCCGTTTCATAAAATGCACCTTTGATTTCTTTCTCGTCTTGATCTTCTAATATATATGTTGTCGGATTGGTTACGTTTACCTTTTTAATCTTAAAATTTCATTTGACCAGTTTGGTGTGTAACCTTTCGTAAATGCTTCCTGTGTTTACTAATCCTCACACTGTCTTTAATTGAATATTTTGGTATTTTGGTTGCAAGTTTGATGTGGGTAAATGATGATTTAAGAATAGTTTTTTCAATTGATTTATCAACTTTTACAGGTTTGACTCCGATAGTATTGTGAACTGTATTGTTGTATTGTTTCACAATATCGCTTAAATTTTTTATCCAATTGTAAGAACCGTTCAGGTTAAACAAGCGCCACATTTTTCCCTTTAAAGTTCTAATTACACGTTTCTTTGTAGAAAAAACACTATAATGGTTTATGCCATATGTCCGCATTAAGGATTGAAAGTGTTTGTTATAATATTCTTTACCAAAATCAGACTGCAAATTTCTTGGAGGATTTTTAAATTTATTTAAAATTGTTTTCATTGCAGCAGTAACATCAATACCCGTTTTACTTTTAAGTGGTACAGCCCATACGTATTTGGAGAAACAATCAATAACTACTAAAATGTATTTAAATCCTTTGTTTGTTTGCGAATATGGTAGCATTTCAATCAAATCGGTCTGAAGAAGGTCATTTAAACCTTTTACTATCACTTTGCGTCTCTTGAAATTTATTCGTGCTGGTTTATGAAGTTCATTTACTATATCCTCTTTCACTTTTGATTGAGCAACTAACATAATACT
Source organism: Platerodrilus igneus (assembly GCA_036346225.1). Lineage (NCBI taxonomy): Eukaryota > Metazoa > Arthropoda > Insecta > Coleoptera > Lycidae > Platerodrilus > Platerodrilus igneus. The sequence continues at coordinate 30,182 of JARFIW010001747.1, read as the reverse complement.
TTTTCTAATCAGGATTTATTAAATACAATTATTTAAGATACTTCTATGTTTGAATGTCGCGGCTCCACTTGCTTTGAAAGGAACTTTTAATATAAAATCAAGAAACATTGTGGTATTGTTTATGATAGCACCGCTGTCACGAAAGCTGATTACATCCATACGTTTAAGCAAAATCCTTGTAACTGTGCAATTACATAACTTTTTCGTTTATAAGAATTTCAATGTCTTGCGGGTATCCTTTAATATTCTCAATAACTGCTTCCTCATAAGGAAATTCATAATTATGTTTAATGTTGAAAATAAGAAATGTCTTATCACCGTCGAGGAATGTATTAGAGTAAAACGTTGCTACTACCGTGTAATGTAGCATATGTAACTTATACTCAATCAAGGTTTCAAAACCTTCACTTTTGTTTTCATATTCCTGTTCACTTATATCTATTTTACGGTTATGTAAGTGCCTTCCAAATTTGTCAATTGTCATATCATCTAATTACTTTTGCCTCACGCAATTCTTCAATGATCGAATTTATTTCGTTGCCGTGACCTGTGTGTCCAGCAGTCTGTGATGAAACTAAAAGTCGTAATCTATCAACAAGTTCATTGGGATCATTCCAATATAAATAATCTATTGCGTTATTTGATACTTCCATTGTCATACCGTCTCCAAGACGCTTTCTATAGGGTAATGTTCTAGGTCTACGGGGTGTTTGGGAAGTATGTTTAATGTAGATATTATATTTTGTACTTATATGAAGTATTACCCTGAATTTGTTCTGTTTCAGAATAATATCTTCTATTAGCATTTGTTCTTTTCACAATATCAAGGTACGACTTTAGATCTTGCTGACTGTACCCGACAGGATATTTTTAAACAGTAGTTCGTATAATCCAGGAGTACCTGTATATTTCAAATCATTTATTAGAACATTTTCATCATCCAACGCGAAATTCGAATTGCCTATCATAAGACCATTCGAATCAGGGTTAAACCTAATACCATATTTATGATCAAATTCGTTCTTAACATCTTTAAACATATTGTAAATATATTCTCGAGGTAGCGGATGTAGCTGTTCGAGATAATGTGTCATACCAGGTTAATCGACAAAGCTTTGAATATATTCCTGAGCTTCTTGTGCATTTCGATTAATTTCTGCTTCGTATTCATTCTCAACATCATCATCATTTACCTCTAGGGCATCATTTTTTATATTTGGTATATGCTGTGCAATAACCGGCGAATCAATATAGTCAACGTTCCTTTCTAGCAATGTAGGTTTAATTTTTTTTACACTGCTATGAGGCAGTTCTTCTTCTTCTTTAAATTTTTCTTTCTTTACCACACTTTCTCCATCCAGTTTATTAGCAATAGTTATGGGTAATATTGATTCCACTTGGACGACTTCATTATCTTTTAACTGACGCAATTTGTTTTTTACAATGTTTCTTTTCTTAATTAAAATTCTTTTAAGTTTTATCGACTCCTTATTCATTGCGTAAAGTTTATTGTAATAAAAAATTCTTCGATGCTAACGATACTTGCGTCTCTCAAGGTTTAAATATGTATGAAGTGATCAAAACCTATTCGGTACCTTCCTTGATCTGGTTCACTATCTTTGTCTACAACTAAGAAACCGTATTTGTCTCGCCAACAAGCAGCACATATTTCACGGAATTTATCATACTTCATGTCAGTATTGACGTGATCGTCATATATATGTTTTAAGTTTAAATCATCTTGTTTAAATAAAACTAAAAGATTAGCATTATCACGTAGTAAGTGCTTAGGTATACGAGTATAACTTTGACAAAGGTAAAAACTGTCTACTTGTTTATGACGCCCCATACTAAAGTATTCCCTAATGATACCTTGTTTATCGCAAGCTACATCATCAAAAACAAATATAGAATTATTTCGAGCATCAGATGGTGATATAATATTATCAGAACTGGAAAATGTATAATATTTGATCCCTTTTATTGGTTGCAGTAGACTTTCAAGGTATTGATACTTTGGTTGATAAAGTGATTTAGAATAAACATATACGTTTTCAAACTTTAAACCATTAGGATGTTCTATCAACCCAATCATAACGTTGGTTTTACCGCAATTTGAAGGACCAACAACTAGACATCGAATAGATGCAGGTAGAAGAACGCTATGTTTTTTCTTTTTAGCTAAAGATTGCGCACCAATGTCATTATTGTTTATGGTTAAAGGTGTTGATTGTTTCACAACATGCATGTTTGCAAGTACTAAATTCGATTTGTAAAAAAGTAGAATTATATATATATAAGAAACGGCTAGTATATAAAGAATCATTAATTCATAATATTTTATTTATTTGCTGCACAGCTTGAGAGGATAGTTGTCCTCTAATGATTACATATAATAATTCTAAAACTACTGGGAACGGACTATTAAATACTGTAATTAACAATTTACCATTCGAAGCGCATATTCCGGGTTACAAATTTTGCGGTCCGGGTACAAAACTAATCGAACGGTTAGCTCGAGGAGACAAGGGAATAAACAAGTTAGACGAGGCTTGTAAGGAGCACGATACTGCATACTCCAAAGAAAAGGATCTATCTAAACGCCATCAAGCAGATTCGAAGTTAGCTCAGTTAGCTACAGAAAGACTAAATTCTGGTGACTCGTCTTTAGGTGAAAAAGTAGCAGCATTTGGAGTAGCTACCGCAATGAAAGCTAAAGTAAAACTTGGTATAGGTGCCTGTGCATCACTGAGAACAAAAAATATCAATAAAATAAGAAAACTGATAAAGAAACGTAAAATAAGAAGTACGCTAGGTATTAAAAGTATTATCAAACAAGCACGTACAGCTTTAAAAAGTCTAAAGGATCTAATGTTATGGATGCAATCAACATAGCAATTAAGGCAGCCAATACAGCAAAACAAAAGAAGCATATTAAATCAGCTCGTATTATATCAATTCCTAAAACAGGAGGTTTTCTACCACTAATACCAATTTTGCAGGCCTAAGCGCTCTTGGTACTCTTACTGGAGGTGCAGCTGCTGTTGCAAAAGCAGTTTCAGATACTAAAATAGCTAAGGAACAACTAGCGGAAAAACAGCGTCATAACAAGGCAATGGAGGACATTGCAGTCGGAAACGGCATGTACATCAAACCTTATAAAAAGGTTTTGGTCTTTTTAACCCTGCAAAACCTCAAAGGAACGCAACTTGATTTTACCTCATCGTGCACTAAGCAATGTAGAATTAATAGAGTTTGTTAAGCAATTAGAAGTACCATATTTCCGTGGTGTGTTCATGAGAAACAATCTTCCCAAGAAAGTTAATTTTAAAGAATGTGGTATAATTAATTTAGATGGAATAGAAGGTTTAGGCACGCATTGGACCTCTTACAAAAGTACGGTACTAGCGCTATTTACTATGACAGCTACGGAAACCTGCGACCGCCAACAGAGTTGATAAGTTATTTGAATAGCGGGGTAAATGTAGAATTCTTTATAACATTAACCAAGAACAATCGTACGGTACTGTGTTTTGCGGTCATTTATGCTTACAATTTCTAAGTAGCGCATAGAACTGCGTACGAAGTCGTTATGTCGTACACTTTTACTCTAACGGGAAACACTTCAGTTTTAACAAGCAATTTTAATCCACCTATAAACTTGGATAATGATTCGGAGTACGTATTAGGATTAACAAATTTTGAGTCTTATAACACAATTCCAAACATAGAAAAAGGAATAAATAATAAATTTTATTATGGATCTAACGGAGAATTCATAGAAATACCTGAAGGTGCTTATGAGATTAGAGAAATTAATAAATATCTTCAAAAAGCTTTAGGTGATAAAAGATGGCGTGGTCGTATGGAACAATCACGAAGCGCTAGAAAGACTCCAGTGTATATAGAAATTACAGCTGACAATAATACACTTAAATGTAGTATTAAATGTAGTCTAGATGTGGATTTTACCAAAAGGATTCAATTGGTTCTCTACTTGGTTTCAATCCACAAAATTGCTAGCATTTGTCACGCATCAAGCAGACTACGCAATCAACATTTGTAAAGTGAATGCAGTTTTAATCGATTGTAATATTGCAAGCGGATCCTATTTAAATAGTAAAACAGCCCATGTAATACACGAATTTTTTCCGCAAGTACCTGCAGGTTTTAAAATTGTTGAGTGCCCACCTACGATTATATATCTACCAATCAAGTCACGTATAATAAATGAAATAATAGTTAAAGTGTTAGATCAAGATGGAAATTTAGTTAATTTCAGAGGAGAACTGCTAACTGTAAGGTTGCATTTAAAAAAAATCTGCAATAGCCATGGGTATTAAGTATAATGCACGCAACATGTCAAGAATTGCTATAAATGCTGGAAATTTCAAAGCAATCGACACTCGATTGATTGTTTCAAAACCGCTAACAACACAAAACCGGCAGTTTCTACAATCGTTAGGACTGCATTTATTTAATTAAAAAAAGTAGAATGAATAGTGAAATACTGAACGTGCGTGAAAAGTTTACTTCGATAATGCAATTGTTAATATTGAAAACATACTCATCAACCTTATGCTAACACATCTTTAAACAATAATGATGAAATTCGAATCCCTATACAGCAACAAGATGTATACACTTTACCATCGAAGAGCATGCTGTACATAGAAGGCAAATTAATTAGAACAGATGGAACGCCGTCTCAGACAGCAAAGTTTGTAAATAATGGAATTTTGCTGCTTTTGATGAAATTAGATATGAGATTGGAGGTATCATTGTAGATCGTGTTCGGAATCCTGGATTAACGTCTATAATGAAGGGATATGTTTCATATAATAGCAATCAAAGTAAACATTTACAAAACGCTGGGTGGTCTCCTATGGATGATTCGCAAATAGTTGATGCCAATGGGAATTTTAATGTTGCAATAAACCTTTCAATGGTTCTCGGATTATGCGAAAGATTTTAAAAAATTATTTTAAACATACGTCATGAGTTAGTTTTACTACGTTCCAGTTTTGATACTAATGCTATAATTAATCCTACACCCGATGAAGAAATAAAAGTTGTTTTAAACAAAGTTTTATGGAAAATGCCGCATGTAGTCGTTGATGATACTCAACGAATTAATTTAATAGAATGCGTTGCACAAAATCAGGATTTGCATATTCCGTTTAGAGGATGGGAGTTGCATGAATATCAACTTCTACAAGAAACGCAACGTCATACATGGAACATTAAAACAACAACACAATTAGAAAAACCAAGATTTGTGATTGTCGGTTTCCAAACCAACCGAAAAATAGATACATGAGCAACTACAGTCGTTTTGATCATTGCTATTTAACCAACATGAAAATATATTTAAATTCAGAAATTTTCCCGTACGATAACTTAAATTTGAAGTTCGAGAATAAACAGACTGCGTTGTTATATGAGATGTATGCTCAGTTTCAGCAATCATACTACGAAAAGGAAAATGAACCACTTTTTAATCCTGAAGATTTACGAAGTATTGCACCATTAGTAGTCATAGATTGTTCTAGACAAAATGAAACGTTAAAATCTGGTACTGTCGATATTAGATTAGAATTTGAAACTAGCAGAAACGTTTTGCCAAATACATCTTGTCATTGCCTTATACTTCATGATAAGATAGTCAAATACAATCCACTCTCAAACAGCATAAGAATATTATAATTACTTTATTATTATTATTACTGTACCTTTACAAATTATGAAAAAACAATAAATCATTTAGCAATCACAGTCCATTTATTAATATTTTTTACATGCTTTTTACAATATCTTTCACATATTATACATTTCTCAAAATAAACTAACTGGTATGTTATTAAGAAACTGGATTTTTTAAAACAGAACGGTTATTACTACTATTTTCTCTACAATACATTTATACTAATATAGTTCAAACTCAGGCAGATTGAAAGGTATCCTATTTTTAGATACATCCAAAAAAAAACGGTGTACTTGTGCAGGTATAAACATAACACTGAAGTTTTATAACTAAAAAAATTATATGTTAATCGAGATAAAATAAATTGCATTCTTTATTTGAGCCAGCGGTTGAAGCTTCACAAGTCATTTCTGAGTGTATAGTTATACCCCAAGGTTTAGTATCAGTGGTTGAGGTACTAAGAATTCTTTTATCATCACTTGGATTAAGAACAATTTTGTTTTGTTTAATAGTAAAGACATCATGTTTGACTGATCTAATTAAACATTGTTGTTTCTGTACAGACTGGTTATAAAACAAAGCATTCTTATAATCATCAAAAGAAATTTGCTTAATACTTGCTAAGGAAGATCCCTTTGACTTTTTTATTATCCTATCCTGAACTCTGTAAGTGTACATTTTAGATCTAAGCCCTACAAACTCTAGCATGATATCACCATTGTTTTCATCTTTCATAATACCAGGAACTTTTTTATTTGATAATGGAATATGATATTTGTTATGAGGATCGTAATCGGAAGTATCAAATCTATGAATATCTTGTTTGATATAAGAGTAAATATCTTCAACGCTAAACTCGTATATCAAACTATCCGTATCTGTATACAGTAACTTTGCTTTGTTAGCAAATTGCGATTTTATATAACTATAGTGAAATTCATATAAATAGGTTTTGAAATATCTAGAATAGAGAAACCTACATAAATGGGTTTGTTTAAATAAACCTCTAATTTATTCATTTCTATTAAGACTAGATCTTTGTCTAACACAGTGCAACTATGAAAATTAGGCTTCGCTATGTAACTACGAGCTCCAAACCGCCCTTCCCATTTGCTCACTAATTTCACATCTTTCCTTTTCCGTACGTTTTCCATCATTTTCCATAAACCGAATTTATCATATTTTTATAAAAGCATATATCGAAACTGTTTTTTGACTGTTGTCTTAATTTCGTATTCAAATCAATGTATTCTTTTAACCAAGGGCTTGTTTAAATCGAAGTACCTTATGAATTTTTTCAGTTCTAAACCGTAGCTTAAAACATTTTAAATTCCTATAGTGAATAATATAGTTGAGTTTTGGATATAAAGTTGTAAGTAATTTCTTTAAGTTTGATTTATTTGAAGGTACTGGTGGTATCATATGTTCAGGCGCCAAAGGTAAGTCACTGTGTATTACATGTAAAGATACTGGATAGTGTAAATCGCATTCAAAAATATATCCTACATCAGAATCATCGGGAATATTAAGTATGTCTAAACGTACTATATCTGGACTGGTACCATCTAAAAATTCAAAATCTCCATATGGAAGATATTCAGACATTGCAGCCCCATATAAATTATTAACATCAAAATACATTAAATATTTAGAATCGAAATTTGGATCATAATCTGCATTCATATATTTGTTATTTGCTTTAGCATATCTATTCGAACATTGAGAAACACCGCCACGAATTCCCCGTTCTAAAACATTATTTTTCAATATCAGTAAGCAACTCGAGTTTAACGTTCGTCGTTTTAACATCGCATCTAGAGCTAAACCAGGAGCCGTAAAGTAGTGAAGCGGATCTAACTTATACGTGAACATACAAGTTTTTCTAAAGTTTTCAAATATATCAGACAAGAGCAGTACATCTGTTTTTAAATATAGGTCTGAATAGTCCCTAGTGTTTTTATATTAAATGTTTGCCAAACGTGTTTAGCATGATTGTAGTCTTCATCTGATATTTCTTCATTGCGTAAACGATTAAAGAATGCTGTTTTACAGGGTAAATCGGTTTCATTGAGTCTATCCCAAGAGTTAATGTAATCATAGGAAATATGCCTTTGCGCGTAAGTAACTGAAACTCATTATCAGTGTTACAATTTTCCCTGGTGATGGATTTTTATTATCATCTAAGTAGGAAGCTAATTTTTCGATACTAGATGCCATAAACCTGAATGAATCGATAAATCTAAAACTAACTTTCATACCTTTTACATATTTTGTAAAAGATATGTATTTTCCTTATTTATTGGCAGAATGTTTAACGAACCTGACAACTCTAACGAGATTTTTAATAATGAAATGCGAATCGTAGCCTGATAAGTTATGAAAAACTACCGGTATCATATAAAATTATGATAATTGATGTTGCAATCTTGATGAGCCACTCCTCGAAATTCACCTGTAAAGTGGCAGTGATCGCGAACTCTAATATCATCTATACTAAAGGTTTATTGCAAATGTGACAGTGAAGGGCAAATTTAAATGTTGACTTTTGTTCTTCCGTTAAAGGATTCATAGGTTTTGGGTTACAGAAAATTTTATTAGTCGTTTCTGAAATCAGTTTCAATTGAGCAACAAACCATTCTATACAATCCTTCCCGCGATACAATTGAAATTTGGAATATTTATTATCATACGAGCATTTCAAATAATACGCTACACTAAAGGGTATATGCCTTTGGTAACGAACTGTGTTTAATATTACCTCAGACTCATTGCATGGTTCTAGTATACATTCGATATCTGCATAAACTACAAATGATACTTTTTCTTGATAGTGGAAATGTTTAAATGTTAGATACTTTTCAGATTCTTCAGGTAATCTTATTGAGCAAGTATTCTGTTTTTCGCAATAATTCGAATGACGCTTAAGTAATGCTGCTGTACTAAAATTATTTAAACATCTATAACAAAAAATTTTTATGGTGATGTGAAGACAACTGTTTTGCAAATAATTTTGACATATCCTTAATCCAAGTAAAATGAAAGTGATTCTCATTAGCATTTGTAGGACGAGCATATTGTAAGGAATCATTATTTAAAACTAACAGATTAATAGGTTCAATTTTTAAAATTTTCACTTAAACAAAATGGTAGTATTTTAGCATTTTCTATACAATATAGGTTAATTGCGAGATTGTTAAGCTTTTCAATTTTTTATGTCTTTTAATGCAATTGGAAACTGAATTGAATTGTAGCGTAATACTGTATCAAAATGTGGATAGCTAGATATTCTATGACTATTTTGTTTAGCAGGAAATAAAGCGGAAACCAAGCTCCAAAGAATGCAATGTTGATCGTTATTTATTACATTTACCACAGCTTTTTCTTTTTATAAAGTCCGGGACCGGTACAAACGTTGAACACCCTCCTTTAAGTGGATCGTGATTGTTTATATTTACCTTCAAGTGTAAAACTTCTCGGATTGCCCAACCAGAATCTTTCTCGCAAAATTCTTCTAATCGCTTCGAAATCTTGTTCATTACGTTCTCCTTATACCATAGCTTGAGATTGGTATTTATATCGATGTGACGATTTGCAGTAGGAAACGTTTTCAAATCCATTTCGCCAGTTGTAGGCTTAACAAAGTTAGCTACAAATATTACATTAACTTTCAACATTGACTTTTTTAAGCAAGCAACAATCTTGCGTTTAAAACTAGCGAACGCCTTGTCTAAGAACACTAGAGGATCTCTATAATTTAAATTGGTAATAAGTCCCGTAATTATTCGACTTCCAAAACATGATTGTACATCATGCCAAATCAAATTTTTCGAGTATGACCTCTAGAAAGCGTTGAATCAACACCTTTTCCACGATATTCCAAAGAGCGTTTCAAGTGCCTCAATCGTACAAGGTAGCTTTTAAGATATGCTAAATTAGATTCCAGTTTACTAGGATTTTCTTGTCGATTGTCTTCGTATATCTTATTTTTAATAGCAAGCTTCAATATACTAATATTTGCTTTGATAACTAAAATGTGTTTCGTTATTTCATTCACTGTTTTCAATAAATTCACGCATTTTACAGTTAATCTCAAAATTGCTGCACTAATCTCGGATACGGTTTCAGCATTCATGATTCTATAGAAAATCAAAATACACTACTCAATATACGTATTTCTCTATTTAATATTTATACCAAATATCATCTGACGTAAGCAAAACAATTTCAAAAGGTTCATTCATCTGAGTTTACGGAAAACACGTAAGCAAAACAACTGTAAAAAGAAATAGCATCAAATCAAAATAATTGCATAGCGAATTGCTTTGAATGCAATTGTTAAAAAATCTCCTTTATTTACGTTTTTATTCAAGATGATTTTTAAGCAGAGTTGCATTCAGTACGTAACTATTCGCTAAGCAAGCATTTCCAGTATTTACAAACTAAAGGCGACTTTGAGCAAAACAACTGTAATAGGAATTCGCATACAACATCATTTTCATTCAGTTACGTTTACTATGAAAAATGTTTTATATGACCTTTGATTTTATGATGTGTATACAGAAAAATACACACAATCATTACAGCGCTATTTTTTATGGATACATATGAAAAATGTGAAAACCTGAATTAGGATCGGCTTTATATTACTTTCAATGGAACATACATAATCATCTAGCGTTTACTACAAAATTCAGCATGATTCGCACAAATTACTATATCCCTATATATGCAGCGCCTTTTGCAATTTATTTTTCAGTCAATGAATGTAATTCATTATTTCTGCTGAGCAGTACCTTTTAAAAAATTCTTATACAGCGGTAATATAAACGAAATAAATATAATTTAGGGTTTTTATTATGTGCATTCATTGCAATTTCTTTTTCATACAATGAAACTAATTCATTATTTCTGCTGAGGTATAATTATATTCGCTTACATACTGTTTTGTTTATTAGAATAGATTATAGAGCTGAATTTTTCAGAAAACGAGGCAAATTTTTAATTTTTTCTAACAGATCAGTTTATTATTTGAATGTAATTCATTATTTCTGCTTAGCAGTACCTTTAAAAAAATTCTTATACAGCGGTAATCTAAACGAAATAAATCTAATTTAGGGGTTTTATTATGTGCATTCATTGCAATTTCTTTTCATACAATGAAACTAATTCATTATTTTCTGCTGAGGTATAATTATATTCGCTTACATACTGTTTTGTTCATTAGAATAGATTACAGAGCTGAATTTTTAATTTTTCTAACAGATCAGTTTATTATTTAATATAAATACTTCACGTAGATTTACCAACAGTATTCAATCAGATCTCTTGTATAATTATTAGTTACTATTACTAGCAACTTTTAAAAATGAGTAACTTGTCATCAGTCAAAATTGTAATAGTACCAACTTAAAAGTTCTAGAGCAATTTATATTACATTCTGACGAAGACGTGATTAAAGAAGTTTTTGGTTGTTCTTCGGCTCAACTCGATACTGCTGCTATTTTTGATAGTGACGTAATAGATATATCACGGTAAGTGCTTTTCACATTTATACATGTGTTTTTAAAACACTACTAATTTATAAGTTACATTAGATCAAAAACCATTCTGGAAATTCTAAGGCTATCGTAGAATCGTTGATACACTCTGAACCTCTCAGAAACATCAGGTAGTATACAAAAGAAAAGGTGAACCTACAATAATCTTTTATGTTATGCTCACAGATCAGGCAAAAACATGTCGGCTATGAAAAAGTTATGTACAGAATCAAATATGACTGTTTGCTGTGAAGATGACAAATCCTACGAAGATGATGCAGTAGAGTTGCTTAACGCATTTAAAAGCGTGGAGAGAAGCTACTGCGTCGTATATATTTGGAGCTAGAAATAATAAAGCAAAAAAAGATGAACTAGCGGTGAGGGCAGCAGTTACTTCAAGAACGTGAGTTAATAAATACTTTTCATTTATAAATAGTTAGATCAAAATATTCAACAATTTTGTAAAAATAAAAAAGTATTTTATAATAGTTTCTCTTTTGAAACAAGACTTTCTTTAAACAAGGTAGTAAACTCGAAGTAAAACGCACATAAATCAGAATCCACTTTAATTTAATACATAATTTTTTATACAATCGACTTAGATGTGTTATAATAATAAACTAATTTCTTAAATTAGTGACATATTATTCTGAAAATTCTATGTTGACAGTTAGACCGATCGATCCCTTACTAGTTATGTATACGTGTTTGTTCGAGCCAATACTTTCATTTAATTGTTTCACTCCATGTGCTTGAAGGTATTCAAAATATCTCAATGGCAATATACTCTTGAACTCTTCTGTTTCCACTAATACTCTATCTCCATATTTTGTCTTGAGTGTTTCCACTTTTAAAACTTTAAACCTCTTATTCACTATAATATCTTTTGAATTTACATAAGGTTTGCGATATGTGGTTTTATTAAGAGTATTAAAATCCATATTGCTTTTCTTTGACTAATTAAATTAATATTAGAGCAATCTCCTTATATAGCAGATTACCACCATCTGCGTACTTTGCCAACCCACTTTTCAACCTATCACAAGAGTGAACACATTTTGAATTGAAACCGGCCCATGTGTATTTGCAGCCTCTAAACATAAATCAGAATCCACTTTAATTAAACACAATTGACTTGAATGCAATATTTTGCATCTGTCATACTTTATAACTTCTAGCTAGAAAACCAAATTCAAAACATCTACACATTTTCTCTGCACTTACATTTTCAATATACGTGTGTTCCATTGAAAGTAATATAAAGCCGATCCTAATTCAAAACGTGCCTACAAGTATTTTACATTTGAAAAGAATTCAGGTTTTCACATTTTACATTAAAAGTATATAACGCCGATCCTAATTCAAAACGGTGCACGTGTTAAACACAATTGACTTGAATGCGATATTTTTTGCATCTGTCATACTTTATAACTTCTAACTAGAAAACCAAATTCAAAACAGCTACACATTTTCTCTGCACTTACATTTTCAACATACGTGTGTTACATTGAAAGTAATATAAAGCCGATCCTAATTCAAAACGTGCCCACAAGCATTTTACATTGAAAGTATAGAAGAATTCATGTTTTCACAACTATTTTACATTGAAATGTTTTCACGACTATTTTACATTGAAATCATATAGGGCCGATCCTAATTCAAAACGATTCAGCCGTATTCTACACATGGAATATACGTCTGTCGCGTTTTGAAGTAGGACCGGCCCTACCTCACTACTGTATTATATTATAACTAATTAGAACCCTTTTCAATGCGTGTTTAATTACAATCCTTTCCTCTAAATACGCGTACTTTTACTGAAAGATTCTCACTTGCATTGTTTAAAGCTAATAAAGATGTATATACCGAGTGTTGAATACTTGTTATTTACCTAATGTATGAATTACCTATTTCTATGCTAAGTATGCGTCCTATTGTTGTAAGATGTGTTTATTTGCGTCGCTTAAAACTACTGATGCTCTATATACAGGGTGTTAATTGCTTACTATTTACATAATATCCAAATTACTTAATTTTCTGCCAAATAAATAGAGTTTTCTGCTTCCTATTGCAATTTATGGTTTCTGCACGACCCTTGCTATACAATACACCCCTAAACAACCCCTTATCACAACTATATATATATATATATATATATATATATATATATATATATTGTAGCGGGCTACTGTTACCACGCTCCACTGATTTAAAACAAGTAATAACAAGAGTCTTTATTACTCGCTGTTCACAAGTCTAATTAACAGTATATGCTTTATTTATAGATGTTTTCAGTCAATTTAACAATGAAGCACTATCACACTAATGAATTTACAAGCACTAATATCTTCTTAAACTAACTTCTTAACCATAGGTCCATTAACAACACTAACACAAATATTTATTTATTACACTTTTGTCTATTTATGTATTCTACAAGCTGCATGTACATTAGACACGTTTACCTAATATAACATTTATGTTTATTTTCTTGGACTTCCAAAAGCTCAACTATTTAACTTTACACGATATAATTTATATTCGACATTCTGATATAGACTAAACTCTGTACTTCATCATCGGTCTTATTTATACCGTGAATTAAAAAGATGACATCCTCCAGTAATTGCTAGAAGATTCTCAGTCCATGGAGAATATACAGTGCTTACGGGGCTTGTGTGTTTGACGGGTTGCCTAATAGTAGCTGGCAACACTGCCCCCTCCTTAAAACCGTTACGTCTCGTAACTGTAAATACATTTTGACGTCAATTCGATGACTGATGACGGTATCGGCAGCTATCTTATCTGGTGCATTTACCGCGTCGTTGGAAATAACAGTCAACACTCTTTTCTTGGTCTTGGTAGGCAACCGGTTGATAACAACAAACAAGGACCTAGACTTTGGTTTCCTGAAAAACGACTTCTAGCATATTTCGGACTATCCTCCAATCTAAGCGATCCAGTCCACAGCCCAGCTTCGGCACCGCTAGTCTCGTTACTCCATTTTTCATCATCTAAGCCTTAAGATTTAGCAAAGCCTCCTATAGATGTCCATAACTAGGTCTCTGGCATGAAGAATTTTTGGTGACCAGATAGTTAACATAACGATTTTTTTCCTGAAGAACCAAAGCTTTTTCTACATTATAATTTGAATAAGGGCCGCTATACTTGCGGCCACGTCCCCAATGCTCCACCCGGAGGTACTACATTGGGTTTAAACGCGAAAAATAACGTGCTTCTAATTTATACTAACTTCATAGTTGATCCACCCTAAATAAAAACTAAATAAGAATCTAACAAACCTAAAAATCTAACAAACCTAACAAACTCTAACAATCTAACAAACCTAAAAATCTGACAAAACTGAAACAAAAACAAAACAAAAACTAAAAACAGGGTTGTAAATAATGGCATCCCTAGCGCTGACTTTCGAGTGTACCCGATCAACAAGACACAAGCAAAAATGAGAGGGGGATGGATCCGTAATACCGGATAGCAGACGCCGGTTCTGCTTACCAGTGCGACCTGAAGGGTCGTCTTAAAACTATCCAAATCTAGCTAACTAATTTAAATCCATCCATAACTTTCCCTATCATTCCCTAACTGATTTATATTATGACTACAATCTTCACAACTCTACTCTTCCTTCCCAATTATATACTGCAACCAAAATGGCGACAGAACGTCAAACAAAACAAATAATCCACATAATACTACAATACATGCTAATAAATAAATAAATATAGTGTAAATATAAAATATAAATAAATATGATTATGTAAATATATAAATAAATGTTTAATAAGCGTTAAGCGTTAAGCATATAGCAGTGCACAAAATAGCAAAAGCATCACCCTATTTATCAGGTGCACTCGCACAAGCATTATGTCGGCTAGCGCCTTTACACACCAAACGTGCTTGTTAAATTATTTCGAAAACTACTAAGTAATGTAAATCAATGCTTGTGCAGTACAGCCGCCACAATTTAAATCTTACCTCGATAATAAAATTCTCCAGCATCCGAAGATCTGGTCGTCTGCCTACATCTAACTGTAACTTACTTCTAAGGGGGGGATGGGGTGCACTGCTAAAGTCCTGGTGGGTATGCACTAAATGTTCTTGGGGGGATCACAATCACTATCACTATCACTTCACTTTCAAGTCTTGGGGGGGATGCGCGGTTTCACTCTATTTTATTATCTTTGTTTATTTTATTGATTTAATTTAATGAGGGTTTCTGATTTATTTGTTATTGTTTATTTGTTATTATTTATTCCCGATTTCCCGATTTTCCGCACATAATTATGAAGATAGGCAGTGATTGTATTAATGGTGTGGGGGTTTCTCGTGCATATTGGGCATTTGGGTATAATTATCATGTTATTTTATTATTATTATTATTATTAATTTTTTTTTTGTTATATCTATGCTCGTATCCTTACTCACGCCAAGTCAATCTAAAATTTTCCAATCCTCCCACCGACCCCACCGAATTTTACACGCGGTTATCATTGCCTAATCTCGCGACCCTTCCCGCGAATTCTTTTAAGGCTGTCCAGAACGCCTTCTGGTTAACCACTTCCCCGACTTCCTCTAGGCTCTTTGGCCATGCCAGACCTAAGATAGCTAGTTTGCTATCAGCCAACCCACGATTTCCCGCCTCAAGCGGGCAGTCGAAGAGCACGTGCTCTGCGCTTTCCGCGCCCTCACCGCATTCGCAGCGGTCGCTGTTGGTTAGCCCGAACCTTTGTAAATACGCCTTCAGGGCGCCGTGCCCTGTTATCAACTGCACCATTTTGTGATCGAGCTTAACCTCGATCCTACCTCTAGCTTCTATGCTCGGTATGAATTTGTGGGTCAACCTGCCCGTGACAGCGTTGTTCCACCTCTCTTCCCATTGTTGAATTGATTTTTCGCACAGCTTTCTTTTAATCAAAAACTTCGGTATTGACGAATGTGATATTCGAAAGTCTCCCGTCGCGGCTTCTTTAGCTAATTTATCAGCCCTATCGTTTCCTACGTTACCATTGTGCGACCTGACCCAACAGAACTTTAAACGTCGAAACTCGAGCGCCGTACGCGCTATCCTCCAGACGTCCGCTTGGAGGTCTGTCGAGGTGTTCATGTTTGTTAAAGCCGTCAGCGCCGATTTACTGTCACTGATTATATAATACTCGTCTCTGCCCGTATGGTTTATTACGTAATCGATAGCCTCTCGTATGGCTACTAATTCGCACTGGAAGATAGTGCACCAGTTCGCGAGTTTGGTTTGAAACCGAAACACCTCCCTTTCCTGCTTATACACGACAAACGCCGAGCCTGCTTGCCCCGTCCATACGTGAACCGTCCGTATAAATTCTGATATCCATCGCGTCTTCATCACCTTCGACAAACTCGATTCCTCTAATATCAGCCGGGTGCCCCAACTCAGATACAACGATCTTTCTTGCAATTTCCCTATTACCAAGATTAAGATCTTCGATAATTTCGCGCCCTTTTCCTAT
The DNA here is from genome assembly GCA_036346225.1 of Platerodrilus igneus. Classification (NCBI taxonomy): domain Eukaryota; kingdom Metazoa; phylum Arthropoda; class Insecta; order Coleoptera; family Lycidae; genus Platerodrilus; species Platerodrilus igneus. The sequence continues at coordinate 13,437 of JARFIW010001747.1, read as the reverse complement.
ATTTATTAATCGCCTATCTCTAATCTCCCTAACGACATATTCGATAGGGAGAGTCCTACTGATCACCAGGACAGCCTCCGTGGAGGTGGTCCTGTACGCCCTCGCCGCTTTTACCGCGGTTATGCGTTGTACGCTCGTTAATTGACGCATCTCCCGGACTTTACAACCTTCTGCCCATACAGAAGCTGCGTACAGTATTGCCGGCTCAATTGCTCCGGTATAAACCGTCCTCAGCGATTCGCCCCTGAAACCCCACTTTATTTTAGCCGCCGCCATCATTTTATTTGATATTTCGCCGCCCTTACTTTTTACGTATTGTACGTGCGCTTTCCAATTTAATTTATTGTCGATCTTGACGCCGAGGTAAGTAATACAATCTTTAAGCGGTATTTTCTCCCCTCCTAGCTCGAACCTAGGAGGTCTCTGTCCTGGTTTCGTGCCGAAATAAAGCGCCTCTGACTTCGCCGTGTTAAATTTTAATTTTACCGCCTGCGACCATTCGTGTAATTTATTAAGCGCCTCGTTCGGTTTTGTGCGCATATCCATTAGCAATCTCGATCTTACAATTAAAAGCGTGTCATCTGCAAACCCAACGATTGAGCATCCTGCGGGCAACTTGACCCTAAAGATGCTCTCATACAACAACTTCCAAAATGTGGGACCAGAACATGACCCTTGCGGGCATCCCCTTTCCACCTCACGCGACAGAACTTCACCCGGAATTTCGACCTGTGCCAATCGCCTCGAGAAATAGCTCTTGACCAAAGACATCAAGTTTCGCGGACAACCCCTACGATCTAACTCGCAAAAGATTAATGGCCACCAGGCTGCATCAAATGCTCCAGAAATGTCCAAAGCAATAACGATACAGTACCCTTTAGCATCTCTCGCCTGCTTAATTTCCCCGACAACGAACTCTAACGCGTCGATAGTCGACTTGCCCTCCACGAAACCATACTGTCGGTTATTAAAACCGCCGCTGTCTCGCACAAGGTGCTCAACACGCGTAGTCATAACGCGATCTAAAACTTTCCCCAGCACCGGTAGCAAGCTAATTGGGCGATAGCTGCCCGCATCTGACGTATCCGTCTTTTTTGGTTTGGGAATAAATTTCACATTCTGGATTTTCCAGCAACGCGAGTTAAAGTTCGGGCCTTGGAGTTGTGTTTTTTAAAAAAACGTCGACACTTTAACAAATTTAATTTAATATAATTTGTACATAATAACTTTATAAAAAAAATTAATTGTACTGGTGAGTAGCTCAGGTAGACAACAATGCAAAAGCTGTAAACTCAAGACTGACTGCCGGGCATTGAGCTCCCGGGCTTTTTATAATAACCTGCCCCTCATACGGCTTGTGGGAACTTGCAGATCTCATGTCTGCTTTATACTTTGTTACAATGTATCAATCTTAATTCTAAGTAATTGCGGTCTGTTGACCGCCTGTGACCTGCCACCTGCAGTATCACTGCCCTCACGGATGCAAAGTTGCATGTCCGTTCTCATGAACTGTCGATAACCTCTCTGGGTTATCCTTGTGTTACAATGTTGCATTAAACTTATACTTTTACTTAACAATTTCTAATAATTCCTATTAAATTCAATATATCAATATATATAGGTAATTGGGGGGTACATAACTCCTCCCACCGTAAATGAAAAATTAAGGTTTTTCTTAATTTTTAAATACATAAAATTCATTATTCAAATTCATTTAAAATTCATTGTTTCTAAGGGTATACTTATTGTTTCTTTCTTTCTCTTTGTTTCCTTAAATCTAGAACTGTTTCGTTCATTCTTATATCTAAGATACATTTTGTAAAATACATATATAATTACAAAAATTATTAAAATGATCAATATAATTGTCCAAACACTTATATTATTATAATGTAACTTTGGCGTTTTGAGTTCACTTAATTGTTCTTTATAACTTTCCACTAATTTCACGGCGTGGTTGAGATCATCTAAGTCTAGATGCTCGAGCTTCATAGGTTTCTTGATTATTTCTTCGTCTTCTTCTTGTATCTTGAACTGTAGTTCCGGTAGGTTTGCAAGTTTCTTTGTTGCTATGGGATCTTGATAAACTCTGATTACTTCATCTTTCAATTTCACATAACAATCTTCTTTGAGGGTAATTAGTTTGCTTCCGATTAATGCTTGGTTATTTTCATCTTGGTTGCAGTTGATGGTTGCTATTACTTCTGTTGGGAAAATGGCTATCCATTTGTTATCTGTAACTTTTTGAATTTTCATGTTAGATATTTGCACTTGTTTGGATTCACAGTTTTCGTAATGATTTGAGAATTTTAATAGTTGTACTTCACAAGGGCTGTCTTCTTTAATGGTTGTTGTCGTCATCGATTGACATAAATATTGGTTTGGTGTTACTTCAGTACATTTGTCGTTTGTATAACCATATCTCAGTTCATTTAGGGATAGGAATTTGGTTTTGGGTATGATTACTTGGTATGTGCTAGTAACTTTCGTTGGAAAAGCAAATAAATGATAATATTGATAATTGTTACTTTCTACTATCGGGATTTCTATTAAAAATATTATTTCGTAATTCTTAATGTTGCTAAAATCTGTTGCATTAAAGTAAGGGTTGATATTATTTGAGTAAATATTGTAATTTGTATACTGCCTAGTTTATTGGTAGTATACCGGGGTTGTTTTTTATTTATTGTTATTGGGTTGTCCGTTCTACCTGGGCGGAGGTTGACGGTAAGGGTGATGACTGTCCATCTGAAATTACAGGGTGTCTTAGGTTTTTCAAATGAATGTACTTTGTTATTTTACCGTTGTCTACTACTGCTATGTTTTTATCTGATATTTTCTTAATTTTAAATGGTCCTAAATTTCTGGGTGCTGTTTTATGTCGCTTGCTTTGAAAGTTTTTCTCATACACGGTTTGTCCTATTGAAAATTTATTTGAGTCGGTATTTTTATTTCGGGTTGTGGTGATACGTTCCTTATCGTTTTCTAATTTATCTTTTACTTTGTCATAAGTTATTTTTAGTTTTCGTTTGTGATCTTTTGCATATTGTTGATATACTTCTTTATTGTAGTGTATGTCATAGGGATTTCGTGAATCTGAATGTCCTAAGGTTAATTCTAAGGGTGTAAAATTTGTTGAATAGTGAATTGTGTTATTATAGGCGATTAGTGCGTATGACATTAAATTGGTTATATGTTCCTTTTTATAATTTATTCTTAATAATCGAATTTGTTCTAACAGGGTTATATGTAATCGTTCGATTAGTCCGTTTGATTCAGGGTGGTTTTCCGTTATGAAATGAATGTTTATTTTGTGTAGTTCTAAAGTGTTTTGAATTGTCTCATTTTTGAATTCGCTACCATTGTCTAAAGTGATTGATTCGGGTGTTCCGTAAAATGTGAAATATTGTAAAAATCCTTGGGTCACGTCAATGCTATTTTTGGATGTGATTGGTATTGCTTGGCCTATTTTTGTAAATGCGTCTACAATTGTTAGATAGTTTTGCGCTTCTACTACTAGAGTATCGGCATGCAGTTTTTGAAATGGTTTGTCGGGTGTTTTGGTTAACATTAAGGGTATCTTTGGGGGTTTCCTATCGTATTTCGCTTTGTCACATAGTTCGCATTGGTTAATAAAATCTGTGGTCAATTCCTTCATGTCTTTAAAATAATAACGTCTTACAAGTTGCTTTATAGTTTCGTTAATTCCACGATGGTTGGTTTTTCCTTCGTGTTGATTTCTAATTACATCGTTTATTTCGTCAGGGTCGTCTAGTGTTATTAGTTTTCTAGTACATCTGATGAGTTCAGGGCCAGAGTTATTGAATAATTTAATGTATAATTCTGAAAATCTTTGGTATAAATGTTCGGTGTTGAAATAAAAATAAAATCGTTTTTCTCGGGGTGTATTCTTTTAGAATTTTAATTATTTGTTCCTCGTTGTCATCTTTTGTTATTTGAATTTGATATATCTTTTTGTTATCTACTTTTGTATATTTTACTAGATTGGGGTTATTTAAAACTTCGGTTATTATAAATTGGTTAGGTTTCATATCGATTGCTTCGTTTAAAATTTTAATCGCGTTTTTTGGTTCTTCGTTTTGTGTCGAATGTATTGTGTCGATCTCGTCTGGATCTTCCCTTATTTCTGCTTCGTCTACGTTTCCTATAATGGATTCAGTTTCTAATGCATTGAGTTGAATTCTACTTAAAGCGTCTGCGTTGTTGTTATAAATTCCTTTTTTATATATAATTTCGTAATCATACTCTTCGAGTCTGATTCTCCATCTTTGTAATTTTGAATTCGGTTCTTTCAGTTTGCATAACCATACTAGTGGTCTATGATCGGTGTATATGTAAAATTTTCTTCCGTATAAATAAGGTCTAAAATATTTTGTTGCCCAAATTATGGCTAATAATTCTTTTTCTATGGTACTATATTTTTGTTCGGTTTCGTTTAGGGTTCTGGATGCGTAGCTGATGGGTTTATCGCTACCTACTTTTCCTTGGCTCAATACTGCGCCTAATGCTACATTCGATGCGTCTGTCGCCAGTATAAATGGTTTTGTAAAGTCTGGGTATTCTAATACAGGGTGATTCGTTAATATGTTTTTAATTTTGTCTACGGCTTTAATAAATTCCGGGTGTGTTCAATTTTGTTTCCTTTTTAAACAATTTGTCAGGGTTTGGTTATCTGAGCGTAAACTTTAATGAATTTGCGGTAGTAACCACTAAGTCCTAGAAATCCTTTAATTTCTTTGGTTGTCTTTGGTAATGGGTAATTTAGAACTGCATTTGTTTTGTCTGGATTTGGCATTACTCCTTGGGGTGTTATTACATGTCCTAAAAATGATACTTCTTTTTGTAAAAATTCACTTTTGTCTAATTGTACTTTAAAATGTGCTTGTCTAAGTCTTTCGAATACTTCTTTCAATCTTTCTATGTGTTCTACCAATGATGTAGAATAAACTATGATGTCATCAAGGTATACAAGGCATTTTTCATTGTGTATTCCTCGTAATATATTGTCCATGACTCTCTGGAAAGTAGCGGGTGCGTTCTTTAATCCAAATGGCATTCGTTTGTACTCGTAATGTCCTCTAGGTGTGCTGAAGGCTGTTTTTGATATGTCTTTTTCTTCCATCTCTACCTGATGGTATCCTGATGCTAGGTCTAATGTTGTAAAATATTGACATTTGCCTAATTTGTCTAAAATTTCGGTAATATTTGGTAGTGGATATTTGTCATCTACCGTTTTTTCATTTAACTTTCTATAATCTATTACCATTCTGTACTTTCTCTTTCCGGTTGCGTCTAATTTCTTAGGTACTATTAACACGGGGCTGCTCCATGGTGAGTTGGAATGCTGGATTATGTCTTGGTCTAATAAGTCTGCTACTTGTCTGACAGCTTCTTCTTGGCTTGCATGAGGTAGTCTATATGCTTTTGTAAAAATTGGCTTATTGTCTGTTAACTCGATATTATGTTTTACTGTGTTGGTGAATGTTAATGGTATTCCTTCACAATGGAATATGTCTCGGTATTCCAAACATAAGTTTTTAATTGCTCTTTCTTCTTCTTGATTGATATCGGTATTAAAGCGGATGTTAGTTAAATTTTCTCTTAACATTTCATCATGTTCTATTGGGTTGTAATTGTTTTCTAAATTTTCGTCTATTTCCATTTCGTTAAAATTTAGTTCTTCTACGTTAATTGGGTCTGTCAATGATAATTCTACGGGATAGTCGTTCGAATTTAATATTGTTGTGGTTGCATAGTTATCTTCTATTTGTACTAAGGCAGTTGGGGTTTCTACTCCTTGTTGAAATGTCATATGATTTATTATTCCTAAATTTCTGTTAGATTTTACTGGGATTTTTGTTTTTCTTTCCGTTCGGGGTTCTATAGTGTATTTTTGTTCAATTTGTGTGTTTTGAAATTTAATTGGGATTTTTCCGTATTTCGTCCTTAATAAGCGATTTTTAATGTCAATGTTGGCTCCTAATTTTCTTAGAAGGTCCATTCCGATTAATCCGTCATATTTGTCGTTAAATTCGAATACACAAAATTTATGTTTCATTTAACATTAAATGTTCTCGGTAAGGGTATATTGGCTACGAATTGGTGTAGTGTTGTTTGATGGGCTGTTTTAATTTTAAATGGTTCTCTTTCTACATAATCTAAATAATGTTTTTGTACGGTTCTGGGGCTAATTAATGTTTTAGAGGATCCAGTGTCGATTAATAGTTTGAATTTGGCGTGGGGTATTTCTATGTATGGTAATACTAAGTGATTTATGTTATTTAAGTTTATTAAGTTTGGTTGTCTATGAATGGGTCCATTTGAAAATTTGAGTTCGAGTTTTCTTCGTCGTACTCCTCGTAAGTTTCGTATTGTTTGTCACGTTCGTAAGTTTCTGCATGGTTTGATTCATTGTTCGTAGGTGTCTCAATGTAATTATTCTGGTCGGTGTCAAATTTTTCTATTTCTTGATAGAATAATTCTTCCGATGTAAAATTGCGTTTCTGATGAGGGTTTGGTCGGATATGTGTTATTTTTGTATTTTGTCTGGTGTTACCAGATGAGGTATCCATTGGTGTTGGTTTGTAATAATTATTAGGGTTGTTATGATTATTAGTCATTGGTGTATTTCTATTGGGGTTTGCGTTGAATGCTGGTCTTTGTTGGTTTAAGTTTTGATTAAATCTTGATTGGAATGCGGGTTTCGTAAAAGTTGGGTTGAATGTTGGTCTTGAAAAATGTTTAAATTGATTATTAAAATTTGTATTGTTAAAACTTGGGTTATTACTTCGCGGTTGATTTGTTTGTGCGTTAAAGGGTGTGAATTTTGTTGAGGGATTGTTTGTCTTGTGGCTTGTATGGTTTTATTGGTGAATAACTTTTATTCGCGTTGGGGTTGTATAGTCTGTTGCGGTAATACATTACATTTTCCTCTTCTATTACTAGGCTCATAGCGTCTTCTAGATTTTGGGGTCGTTGGAATCTGATTTTATCCGATAGTCGTTCTGGTAAAGCGTTTATGTATGTGTCTAGTGCCATTTCGTCATACATTTTTGTTTTTAAATGTCTAACGTTTTGATCGGGTTCTTCGATTTTAAATTTTGTTAAAATTAAACTTCTCACGTCTTGGCATTTCATTCCGAATTGGTAGGGGGATTGATTATGTTCCATTCTAAGGTTTATTAGGTCTCGTACCAGGCATTTTATGTTACGTTGGTCTCCAAAATATGCAATTAGTAGTTGTTTAAATTGTTCCCATTCTTGTAAATCGTCCCTACTGGCGATTAAGGTTAGTGCCCTTCCGGTTAGTTTACTTATTACCAAGCGTATAAGCAATGAATTTCTTTGGTCATCTCCGGGTTTGTAGAAGGTTTTTAGGAACATTTCAGATGCTCCAATGAAATTTGAGAGATGGGCCTGCGTGCCGTCAAATGTCTGTATTGTCTCCAAATAGAGTCGTATTTCTGTGCTACTCATGTTGGTTAAGGGTTGTTTTCGATTTTGGGAAATTTTAAAAAAAAATTTTTTTTTTGAATTAAGCTTTGAAATTAATTTTGCGTTCTGTGTTTTTATTTTACCGGATTGAAAACGTGCTTTTGAATCGCGCTGGTTAATGTTTCTTATTTTGGTGTTAGTGAATGTGCGCCCGTTATTTTTTGGATTATTTCCGTTTTAATAATTGTGGTAAGAATCTCTTAATATCAATTCTCATTTACTTTTTAAAGAAAAAAAAATATCTCTTTAACATTCGTCTCATAGGTTAATACTTTCTTAAAATAAGGTCTCGTTTTTTTTTTTTGGAAATAATTCACTTTGAAATTATTTTTAAAACAATATTCATAAAAATATAATTCATAAAACAGTAATAATAAATGGTAATCAATAATTATAATACTAGCATATATCAATTGTAGTTTCTGGTTAAAAAAGGTATGGAAATGAACTTACATTAATTTCATCTGTTTCTTTGGTGGGTTCGATCGATTCTGTATCTTGTCCACCTTGGTTTGTTTGTTGGATTTAGACTATGCTTGTTCTTCCTCCAACTTGGTTTGGGTTCTGCCAAAATTTCGAATTAAAATTCTTGGTCACCAATCTTCCGATTTTTGGATTCTCAGTGCCCTTTTGACATCCGTTACGACTGCGCCAGTTAAAGTTCGGGCCTTGGAGCTGTGTTTTTTAAAAAAACGTCGACACTTTAACAAATTTAATTTAATATAATTTGTACATAATAACTTTATAAAAAAATTAATTGTACTGGTGAGTAGCTTAGGTAGACAACAATGCAAAAGCTGTAAACTCTAGACTGACTGCCGGGCATTGAGCTCCCGGGCTTTTTATAATAACCTGCCCCTCACACGGCTTGTGGGAACTAGCAGATCTCATGTCTGCTTTACACTTTATTACAATGTAACAACTTAATTCTAAGTAATTGCGGTCTGTTGACCGCCTGTGACCTGCCACCTGCAGTATCACTGCCCTCACGGATGCAAAGTTGCATGTCCGTTCTCATGAACTGTCGATAACCTCTCTGGGTTATCCTTGTGTTACAATGTTGCATTGAACTTATACTTTTACTTAACAATTTCTAATAATTCCTATTAGATTCAATATATCAATATATATAGGTAATTGGGGGTACATAACTCGCGGAAAAACGCCCCTTTCTAAACAAAGATTAAACAACCCAACAAAGATACATGGGGCTAACAGGCACGCCTGCAGAGCTGCGTCTGAGGTGATTCCATCATGCCCCGGTGCCTTCTTAGGGTTCATCGTCCTAAGATCCCTGACCACCTCGTGAACTAGGATTGCCTTATCGGCACCTGTTCCTTGCGCCTCTGCAGCTTCTCCACGTACTAAATCGTGCGACCCTTCATCCCCCTCGGGATTATCCGATGGGAAAAATTTCTCTAGTAAATATTCCGCTGTGGTTTTAAAACCTTCCGTGTATTCGCCATTTGTTTTCTTTATATTACTGAGCGCGATTTTTTGTTGTTTTCCTCTAATTACGCGGTATGCGGTTCCCCAGGGTTCTTTCTCTGAGTTTTGCGTGCAGAATTCTTTAAATTTATTCGTTCGCGTTTCTTCTATTAATATTTTATATTCGCGGTAACTTTGATTATATTCTATTCTCCGTTGTTCTCTTATTTCTCCCGAGGCGCGTTGATAGCGGCGCCTTAGGTTACGCGTTTCTGCCCGCTTGGTGGTTATTTCCCGGGTCCACCAGGGTACGCTGTCTTTAAATGTTTTCTTTTGCGGCATGAAATACGACGACGCGTCTACCACCGCGTCGTTCAATTTTTTCGCGAGTGTTTCTACTTCGTCTGCCTCTCGGCAGTTAAATAGCTCATTTTCAAGCGCAGGGATACTTTCGCCAAATTTTTCTTTAAACCGCTCCCAATTTGCTTTTTTATTACAGAACCGCGGAAATATAGTTAGCTGCTCGTTTGCGCTTGTTTTGGTCTCAACATCCCATGTTATTAATTTATGGTCAGAGAGCGTTTCCTCGTCCGACCTTAGTTTCCAATTACAAATCGTTTCTAACATTTCGTGCGAGACAGCAGTAATATCTATAAAACTGCTTCCTCTATGCGTCTCAAACGTAGGTGAATCATTAGTGTTTATCACACTAAGGTCCCATCCCGTAAAAAGATCAGCAACCTGCGAGCCTCTATCGTCTTCGATAGGGCTGCCCCACAATGGCGACTTAGCATTAAAGTCTCCCGCGATAATTAAATTTCTATTTCTACCGATTTTACGAAGAATTCCTTCAATTTGATTTATTAAATCCCCTGTTTGAGGATTCTCCCGCCGGGAATCGATCGGCGGAAGGTAAGTGCTTATCACGTAAAACGTATGCAATCCCGTTTTTATTTTTGCGGTGGTTATGAACTCATTCGACAGATTGTTTAGGATTATTCCGGCGCACGTCCGGTTATTTATTATTATCCCGCTACGCGGTCTCTCGCTGTTTGCGTTTAAAACGGTAACCCCCTTCCCAAAACCTGTTATTTTGTGGCTATACAGGTGCGGTTCCTGTATAAGCCCGATGTCGATATTATTTTCGCTGAATAACATTACGAAGTTATTTGTAGCCCCTTTTCCATTCCCGAGATTTAATTGCGCGAATTTTATCTTCTTGCTTCTTTTAAATCTTTCTTTTTCTTCACGGTCCATAATCGATGTTCCGTGTGATTGCGTTCTTCAATCTCAGCATCGTGGGGCATCTACTCGACTTGGCGTCGTGGCGCGTATCGACCTTCGCACCACCGCCAGTTCTGTCGTTTGCCCTAGCGCAAACCACACACCAGGGGATTGCCCTCCGGCAATTCTTGAACTCGTGTCCGACTTCGGCACAGTTACCGCACCACTGTACCTTCTCCCTGCACTCCATCGATCTATGGCCGTACTCGTAGCACCTGTAGCACTGGGTCATCGAGAAGTGGTCCCGGGCCCAGACTCTTCGCCACCCGAGGTTTATAGCGTCAGCTAATATGAGTCTCCGAAGTGTGGGGGTCACTTCGAAGACTACGTTGACGAAGGGATCCCTAGGGCCCTTTCCGCCAAACCTAAATTTCTCCCTCAGGTGGTCTTCGATTTTCAAATCGCCGAAGCGGGGATTCTGGCTCGCGATCAACCGCACCAGTTCTTCCGCCTTCATCCCCGCTTCGACCCCCGGAAGAACGACCCGTGGACGCTTCTTCTCGATGGTCTTCGCCACGAGCTCTTTGCAGTGACCGACAACCTTCGACTGCAATTTCTTTGCATCTTCTCGTCCCGCACATTCTACTACTACACCGCCCCTGCGAGTCCTACGAGCTCCGACCACTACAAAACCATCACGAGCGGGATCGACCTTCTTCTTTAGGGTCGACATGACGTCATCCTTCTTCCCTGGTCTGGCGTCGACCCTAATTGCAAAGGTGGGCGTCGCACCTGCAGCAGCTGCAGCATACGACGCCTTCCGCGGCATCGGTACCTCCTGGCTCCTGGAACACTGCTGCCCTGAAACAGAAGCAACCGCCGCTGGACTTCCCCCGACATCATCAGCTCTCCCAGAATCACTAGCCACAAGCCGCAGCGCCCTAACCATGCCTATAAGTTGATTCGCCACGTCGAGGAAATCATCCACGGCGTAGCGAATCCTCTTTCTGTCTTCCACGACGATAGTGGCGGAGGTCGTCGGCACCCTCCCGGAGATGACCGAGTGCGCCTTCCTCACCCTCAATCTCAGGAGGTCCAGCTCATCGAGGTCGCTAGCAGCAACGCTAACGTCGCTGCTAGTCGACATCTTTCGCTGGGCTCCCGAAGTTGAAGGCGATTCAGGCGCCGCAGCCACCCCAGGGGGCCCCGACTCCCCCGACACGACCGCCGCAGACACAGGCTCCTCTACCTCCTGTACCTCCTCCTGAATCCCTAACATTAAATCCTCTAACACTACCTTCAGCTGTTTCCCCCCAACAGCGCCCTCAGCCTTCGACCTATCAGACTCCGACCTATCTCCCCTCTTCTTCCTGGGCAACGGCTCCTTGTCGCGGTGGACCACCATGCTGACAAAACAAACGACAAAAAATGACACCTAAAACGCAGCTCAAAAACCACTTGACCGTTACGACGCTAAAAAAACGACGCTAGAAGAACGCAAAACGTTGGTTCAATAAAAATGTTTTGTTTAAAGGTGAACCGTAAGCAACCTTGTATTTATTTAAACTTCGAACCGCCCAATTAAATATTAAATTTTTAACAAAAATACAACAAGCACTAAGCGTCAAAATAACAACTAGAATCAAATAAATTCCCTAACGCAATTCGATTCAAAATGTACCGCAAAGAACACTATTTATTTATTTTAAATTTTTAAAACCGCCAAGTCAAATTTAAATAAACTAATTACTTCAAAATATTAAAATATCTAATTTATAAACAACAACACTTTATTTTTAAACGTGTAATTAAGAAAATAAGGTCAAGCGCAATCGGAATGAGGTAACTGGAAATGACCTTTTACTTAATCACTTGGTAACTGTAACTGCTACACCGCTTAATTACACCAAAATCGATCTTAAAGGAACTTATAAGTACGCGTGTACTTAAATTACGGAAAATTTAAATTAAAATTGTTTTAGAATTTACAGGTTTTTGAGTTATTTATTTGATTTAAAAAGGCTTAGATTTTTGTTTTTTTGGTTATTATTTGATTATACGCGCACTATAAAAATTTTACACACTTTTTGGTTGTTTTACCCGGTTTTTTACTCGATTTGCGCGGTTTTTATTTTAAATTTATTATTAAAAATGCCTTTTTAAGTTATTTCGAAATTATTTTTGAGTATTAGTTTAGTAGATTTTTGTTTTGGTAACCCGAAATTTATTTAGTTTATTTTAAAACGCAGATTTGGTTTAATTTACAAAGAAACGCGATTTATTTAGCTTTTATTTAGTTTAAATTCTGTTTTAAAATTTTTATTTTACTGCCCTGTATTTAAAATTTGATGGCACACAATTATAAAAATAAAACACAATAAAAAGCAAAGCTTCAAATAAAATAATACAGCAATAAATAATAAAAACCCTAGATAAAAACTTACTGTTATTGCTGAAGCGGGAGCTCGGCAAAAACACGTCCGCTCGCTTTAAGCGGCAACTAGATAATAGCTTTTTCTACAGTTGGCTGCTGTTGTACTAATTCATCCACACATCCAAACTTTTTCTTAAAAACAATAGCTATTCCCCTTGACATTTCCAAATCTTGAGCAACGCAATGTGCAAGGGAATACTCTTCTGGTGCTCTAAACCGATCTTGCTGTTTTTAAACAACAACGCCAAATCTCGCCTTAGCGGAACCACCATACGCCGCCATAAAACTCTCAAAATCTACATTTGGCTCATGATTAATAACTCGTCAAACACCATTCTCATTATTAGAGCCTTCCTGGTTGTTGCCAGCGTAGGATGTTAAACGGTCAAAGTGTACTACTTTTGGTTTACCACGGGGAGATCTTTTGATCCGGTAGACTACATCATTAATTTTTTTAACACTTTGTACGGGCCTTCCCACTGTTTATGTAGTTTTGGCAACAATCCACGTTTTCTTTGTGGATTGTACAACCACACTAAATCTCCAGGTTGGTAACCCTCTTCTTGTGCTCTCATGTCATATTGTGATTTCATTCGATTGCTTGCTGCCTGGATATTCAACTATCATCGGTTACTGTCGCTCTATGGATGACACTTATTTTCTCTTCCATCTTGGAGCAATGATTGCAGCCTACGGATATGGTCTTCTTGATAGAACGTCTGCATTCCGATAGCCAGTTCCTAAACGATGTTCTGTGTCAAAGTCATATTCCTGCAGCCGCTCTATCCACCTTGCAACTTGCCCTTTAGGATTTCCAAGCTGCAGTAACTATTTTA